>JARDVA010119634.1:0-11186 GCA_030265315.1 Mopalia swanii
GGACGGACTAACGGACGGACGGACCACGGATGAGAGTGATCAGAAAAGCCCACCATCAGATGATGGTGGGCTAAAAAAGCATGAACAAATATTTCACCTATTCAGTAATTACATGCTTTCTGTTACGGTTTTCAAAGAAACACAAGGAAGCATCTAAAATCAACAAAATTCCATGGTGTGTGCCTTCATCCTATTCGTATATGGTTTCAACAAGATAAAATAACAATTATACTAAACTATATTTTGTGTTTGCTAAGTAAAGTTAATTGTCCGACTGATTTGTGTTACACAAGGGTATTTCACTTATAAAAAAGTATTTGACACTAGTTGTACAACCTTAAAATGTCAGTTTTCTACTACGTTTCCAAAATCATTGCTATGTAAAGATTGATAGATTTGAGTTTTACAACATGATCAAGGGTATTTCACTAATATTATGGCTGTACTTAACAATAATTGACATCAGCACAGTGACAGCCAGAACAGTGAAGTGTTTTGATTAAGCTGAAAATGAATCTTGCTCCAGTGCAAAGTAAAGACAACATTGCTATTCCCCAAACGAACTGCCCTCAGCCAGAAGGACAGCAGAGTTGACAGTTTGGTGGTCAAAACATTTTACTTCAGGTTAATATAAAAAGATGAAAAAGAATGCAAGGACAGGAAATTTACATATAAGTTAGTAAATACCTCTTCAAGTTTTCTCATGTCATCATCTACTTCCTTTTGGGATTCAGCATCCTTAACGCTCTTTTTCTTTATCTGGGAAGGTATTTGAAGAAAAAAACACATACATAAATAACATGATTTTTAAAACATGTTAAAACCTGAACCAGTTATTTGCATCAAACAGTAACAAGTTACAAGCTAAGCAGAGAGTGCAGGATACAGAAGATGTTGCCTTAAGTCTACTGTGCAAATTTATCTTGAATAATTTTGCAGAAGATTAGTGTTGATTTGCCTGAGCCTCTCTTAAGGTCAGAGAGCACCAGCAACGTGCTCAGTAAAACTAAAATCTAACATTTTACTCTCAGTAGACAGTTTTGGAGTAACTTTGTGAACACGTTAAGTTTTACCTCATCTATTCGGCGCTTAACATTCTCTTGATGTTTCTTTCCTTTTTCATGAAAATCAACACTCTGAAAGCGGTAAATAAAACAAGAAATATATATAATATCATTTCCACCCAAATGTCTGACTGTAAGAAATATATCACAAGTTCTAACAATTCTTTTACCCATAGTAATTAAAATGTTTCTTCGGATGTCAACTTCGATAGATAAGCTATATATATACATGTATATCATAAACATAATATATGCATGGTTACTTACATGTATACGTTTGATAATCATTACATGTACATAGAGGCATTACAAAAACTTTATAAAATCTAATGTAAACAATCATAACATAAACTTATAAAAAATTCTATTCAAAATTTTAGTAAAAGGTACACAAAAAAAGAACTTCTATTAATCCCTACATTGTTATTTGCTGTGACATATATGACATAAATCTTGAGAGAAATGATACCTACAGGTTTGTTGTCTGTTATCCAGCATTTACAATAGTCACAAAACTTTCTTGGTTGAGATTTCCAATAAGTTGCCCTGACAAAATGAAGGAAGAAAAGTCAGACTTGTGATACCAACTCATACAGTTTATACAATATTGCAGATAATAAACTTAACAGCTTGAATAAATTTTGTTTCTTCAACTAAATTTATAGTTGAAAAAAATAAGACTTTTCGACAGTAGTACTGTCCTATTTCTGTAAAAATCTACAATCTTGAGGTATAGAAGATTTAAATGATTAGTATTGACTTGTATTTATTTTTTGATGCTATATGAATATCACGTTAAAGTGTTACAATTGATCATCCACCTGAAATTTATTTCTCTTACTGCTTACACAATGCTCGTTAAATGACAATGAGGCCCTTTTAACAAGTTTATCGAGGAAAACCATATTTTTTAAGGATATTTTCTTTTAACATGCTTTTATTGCTTACATGTATGTTAAACCTTGTTAGCCAAACATATGTACCGTATGCCCGCTATTTATTCAACTAGATTGCAAGCAGATATGACTAAACTGGGTTCACTTGGTTCATGAGTTCGATGGACACCATCAAGTTTGACCAAAACCATATCCCTCTTCTGCGGCTATTACATGTATACATACATCAATAGGTAAAACAATATTTCAAACACACTATTATTCTATTTTTGTGGAGGATTAGTTCTATCCAATGTTATATCGCACGGATGATGGTGTCTCGGCAGGTGCAGATATACCACTATTTCTGAATATACTGTAAGTGTTTCATACCATCTTTTTTCTATACAAATATATGTAGTATAAGCTTAGGCCTATAACATTAGTTCATGTGTCTGTAACTTGGCTTATCATTAGCCCTAAATGATGTCGTACCTTCCGAATTTTCTTTTGGCCATGTTATATGCCAGGTATCAACGAATCAATTGAATTTTTGGATATTGATGGCTGGTTTATGTGAAATACCGACAAAAAAGTATCGGAAATGGCTGTTACCAAGACCTTTTGCTAATAGGCACCTATCGTCCGGATTTTAGGCCGGGAGCTGCCTAAAAGGATTTAATTTAAGGACCAGATTAAAAGCAATGTAGTGCAGGTCATAAGTTTCTATGGAAATTTAGGGCTTCCCATTAGGACGTTGATACCTGGCATATAACATGGCAAAAAGAAAATGGGGAAGGTAAGACGTCATTAAGGGCTAGCTTATCATTGTGATCAGATGAATTATTTATACTGGAGCTATGAGCATAGATTTTTGTTTGTTTGATTAGGGTTCAATGTCGTACTCAAGGGTATTTCACTTATATGACGACGGATTGTCCACTTTGCACTGTTCATTGCCCTATTTTGGTGGAAAACCAGGAGGAAACCTCTTAAAAACCACCCCCGTGATTGCCGGAGCCACATCTTGTGACTAACTCATATACCTGAGGGTTGACAGACGGACTCGATCCTGTGAACGGTAAATCAAAGTAGGGGTTAAAAAGCGCACTCGCTAACCACTACGCCACGGCCGCGGGCCTATGTGCATAGATGAACGAATATGTTACAAATAAATGATTTATGTCCTGTGGTGACAATTTATGTTATAATGTGTTTATTTACCGTAAGCATACAGCATATTGGTATTACAAATTAGCCTGATAAAGTAGATCTTAATTTTCCACACTGTTGTGTTTGCTAAGGGTACCACAGCCCTGTTAACAGGACATTGAGGATTTCCCTTCAGTCATGCGGTGAATCATCCCGTATACATACTGAATAAGCGGTGCGCCAAGTTCCGTACAGTTAGATCATTGAAATAAAGCGAAATCCAATGATAATATCCCTTTTATCCCCTCACTATACCTTACAGACTTCATCTGGCACTTAAAAGAGATGTACATGTCACTTTTTATCTGCTTCAGTCCATCGCTCAGTTCGAAATCTCTCCGTGCCCTCAGCTTTTTCAGGCATGGAAGGATTTCAAGTTAAGCAACAGACCTGCATGAGCAGATAAAAAGTGCCATACATCTCGTTTGAGTGCAGGAGGAGGAAGTCTGTAAGGTATAGGGCGGGGATGAATGGGATATTATCATTGGATTTCACTTTATTTTAATGAACTTACTGTACGGAACTTGGCGCACCGCTTATTCAGTATGTAAGTGGGATGAGCCACCGCATGACTGTGAGAGGAAATCCTCACTGTCATGTTAACAGGGCTAAGGATACCATAGCCGCCTAGGCTACCCCATCAGCTACATTAATGACTAATTTATTCGGATATTTCTCCATGATTACATTTCTACGGTTTCATCAAATCAATTGATAAACAGAGCAATTGGTCTTTTGAATCAGTTGTCAAACTAGCATCGAAAATCGTCTGTGGCTAGTTCTTTCATTATTCCGGGAAATTTCTATCGTTTAAAAGTCGAGCCGATCACATGCATCTGTCATTTCAACGGAAGTTTACAACAGTCAGCATGCGCCTTGCACGATTGCCTTTCAAGGCATTTGAGAGGACAAAATTATGTTGCGCGCGTCAATCTGACCAATCGGAGTACGTTTTAGATTTTCTTATCGAGCTCTTCAGACATGCGCACTTAAAATTTTCTTTGTTGTGCCTGGGAAGATTCTAAATTTCTTCATCTGGAGCACGCAGCAGGCGAGTGAAAACCTTACGGGGGCAATGTGAATTATTTAACCAGGTTAACACCTGTGTCAATAATGGTGAGGGATAATTCTATGTTCTTTCTGTATCTTTAAATGTTCAATTTAGTCAATTGTTAACTGTCATCGAGCTACGGCCAAATCGCACCTATTTTCGAATCTCGACGTTTCATTTTTTACAACTGCCACACAAGTGTCAAAACCCACGCAATTTTGATGCAACTTAACTCCCTCATTGTGGTCAATACGTTTGTCATTTCCCTGATATTTTAAAATTTTTCTGTCCAAGTCTGTCTGCAAAGCTATTTACAAACATGAATTTAGCGTCAATTTGATACAGAAAGGATTTTGGTACGCTTCAAGTGCCTTGTGATGTTCACTTGAGAAAATGTATTTTTTCCATAATAAAATACCCTTTGAGAGTAAATAGATTTTGTGCTATGCCCAGTTAAAAGTAAAGTTTACAGGAAATGATCATTTCACACAATTACAGGAAAGGGTCGCTGCTCACCTGTAACATAGGCCTACCTTTTGCAGCTAAGATTCATAAAGTTAGTTAGGATTAGGCCTTATAGTTTTAAATAACATCTCCACTTCCACATTTTCTTGATGCCGCTTATGTCAGGTATCAATGTTATAAGAATCACTTTTCAAAGGAACAAATATATTGATTTCAATCTCCTAAGGCAACTCCGAGCCTCAAAGTCCTCTCCACAGTAGCTAATGGTTCCATAGTCTGATTGGCCCTGACATTCTGCTTTTGATAATGCCTGATGGTGAATACTTAAAAAACTATGGTATGAGCCCTTCAGACTCGGGGCATTATAACCATATACTGCTATAGTCACATGGAAGGAAAAGTTAAAAACTGGCAAATTTTCCAAAAATATTAATTTGTAGGTCATGCGTACAACAGTGACAGCTAGTTTCAACATCCAATCTGTCTTAATCAGAATTCAATAATTTCTTCTGACTACTTTTTGACTAAAGCTGCTGTAACATATAGCACCCATTATGCATAAAACAGCTAATATTCAGAAGATTGACCTGAGTTTGAAAGTTTCCGTTTGCTGAAAAGATAGCATGGTCCCATAGCCATATAGTATATGCTTGCTAAAATCAGGCTTTGGAAACCGTCAATTTCAATGCTTTTTTGCTTGTATTTAATTAATTACATGTCAAATGTCCTTGTAAGTCTGACAAACACTTTTTGATTTCAAGACGTATATGACAAAGCCTATTTTTAAATACTGTAATTAGTGTTACTCTAACAAAATTATTTCACCAGATGTAATGGTAATTTCTTTTGTTTCATTTCAGGATCCAGGAGATACAGGTGAGTTACACATTTATAAGTTGTTACCACATGTATATTTTCCTGTTTAGAGGTATTTGAGTCAATGAAATGTTGGCATTGCAAATAAAATGTTTGGTGGCCTCTTTATGGAGTAAAAAGTCAACCATAAATCCATAATATAAATTTTACTTACAGCACCAACATGTAAGTAGCTCTCAGAAGAAAATGGTGAATCCCACATAAAATGTAGTTCATTTTTTGTCAACAGCTTGGAAGGACATACAATTTGACTACGACTTTCTTTTCTTCCTTTTTAACTCAATTTTGTTTGGAAATTATGTTTCAGACTGGAGTCGCTGGTCTACACAAAGTGATGTAGAAACTAGTATGGAAATGGCAAAGAATGAGGATTCCTCCATGAGTCAGGAGTCTAAACCTGAAAACATGGGGGACAACAGTAATCTGGGGGTAATGATTCATCTTATTTTTGGTATTGTTTATGTTTAGTTTACAAAATCTATCAAAATATTAAATTTTCTTAAGAAAAAAAACCCCTGTCTTCTTCAAAATTTAAACTTGTCTCTTTTTGAGTACAAAATTTATGATTCTTTACTAGAATATATATACTAAATTATATATTTGTGATTAATTTATTTTCAAACTTTGTTTTGTTGTCAGGGAGATGAAGAGTATTATGGTTTGTATGAAGGCTATGACAGTTATAATGATGCCAGTGAAAGTTCCGAGGATGATAGCATGGAGCAAGATAGTATACAGGATATACCCATTCAATACACACCACCTGTGGGACAGAAAACAGAATATAGGTTCATGAATGGAAAAGATGGGATGGGTAAGTAAAGAAGATAAAATATGGTAGTTGTGAAGGTTTACTTCTCAAAGGGTGAATGCTTATATTCATAAAGACAGTCAGTACTTCATCTCATGGTTCAAATTTTATCCAGGAAGATCCTCACAAAGGTATTTTGTTCTCTCCAGATTGACTCTGTTTGTCATCTCTTTGTGTTGCATATTGTAACAGTCTGGTCTTGACATTGTCAAGTTTTGTTGCCACTGATGTAGAGGGGGGTTTCATTCATTCATTGGGTGAATAACTGGGCAATACCCTAAAGTTGTCTCCACAAATCGCTTCAACACTTCCTTCATACTTTTTTTCATCATAAATTGTTAGTCCACCTTGACCTGTCAAGCTCATTTTGTTGATTAACTATTGGAGAAATTTCACGGAAACAATATTCAACTCATTTGACCAACATTGGCTAAACTCTTAGTATTTAGTTATGTGTTATGTGCTAACATGTGTTTCCAACATGTACATTGAAGCTGTTTATGTATATATCTTGCAGTACCCCTGTGGTGGCAAGCGAAATGGTCCTTCACAATAAAACTATATATCAATCCCCAGTGGTGGAATATACATTTTGTTATCAAACATTAATGCAAGTATGGTGTTCAAGCCAAATCAAACATTTTTTCAGACATAATGTAAAAAGTAAACGGATTGGAGCAAAATTTGTAAACCTTGACTTTATTCCACCTACTTTGAAGTTCAAGGTTATACCCAAACTGTGTGTACATTGCCTTCAGAACAGTATGATTTACTACCATGTCAATTTTCTTTAAAAAAAAAACCCTTTAATTTGTATTTCAGCCACTTGTGAGATGTGTGGTGCTATTGGTATAAAACATGCATTTTATTCCAAGTCAAAGAGGTTTTGTAGTTTACCATGTTCTCGAGGTTTTGCTGCTGCACAGAAAGAGGGCAAGCTACTTTCAACACAGAGCCGCGTTCAGGTAATATATGTTCTTTTTATCCTAATTATAGTCAAAACTGATTGTATTTGGGGGCATTTTGGTTCATCGGCCTTTTCCTTTGTTTTTCATCCTCAACAATTGATACTTGAGACACAGTTTGGATTGTCTATTTCAATGTAGTGTCTGATTTTGTACTATATGCTGCATTGTTTTAAAAATTTAGAGATGGATTATGATTAAAAATTGTTTCCGATTTTGACAGGTAAAAGTTGAACCAGGAACAAAGTCAAAACCCAAATTTTCCAAATCCCTACACACAGGAACAGCTGCCATGCAGTCAATTGGAGGAAATAGTAAACAAAGTGAGTTTCTTTATTAAACGGTCCCTCTCAGGATCTTCATTAATAGGCTGGGGATCATCCACGTAAATGTTTCATTAAATAATACTTTAGATAATATTATTGAAATATTGCAATGGATTTTGAAATGGACAGTAGGATTAATAATACTAGGACAATACGGGAGTTTCCAGTTATGACATTACCACAACAGAGTTACGTCCCTTTGCTAAATAACTTTGATCAGTTTATGGCAAGGGAGACCTATTATAATCAACGATTTTTAACATGGGCGGTATAGGGAATATTGTAAATTAACTGGTAAAAGTTTATAGGACCATATTAATTTTCTTTACCCATAGCTTAAAATATTATTTTTTGCAAAAGTTACAATGTTAAAACCATATTTTCCTGAAAGCCAACAACCTGCAATGTTAAAGTATAGGCTGACTGCCCTACAGTGCCATAAAGTGGCAATGTCATTTCGCAAAGGGACATCACTCTGTATGTTGTAACGTCATAACTCAAAACCTCTGTATTGTATTCTTGTTATTGTGTGATAAGTAATTACATTTCATTTAAATTCATGATATTTAGATTTGTTGAGTAATGTTGTAAACTGTATGATATTTAAAAGTAACTTTGCTTGATTAATTGGAATATATCTAATAAATTACATTTTGTAATTTTCAGGTAATGGGAAAACCTTTGATTGGGCCTCATATTTGTCAAACACAAATGCCCAAGCCGCCTCTGTTAGTTGTTTTAAACATGTGAGTTGTCATTATTTTTGTTGTTGAGAATAATTTGAATGGGGAAATATTGCATGGTTGGGTGGAGCTTCTTGGTGCCGTAAGATCTAAGGGGAAACATATACCCAGGTCTTTGTTTGTTGCCAGTGATGTGGGGGTGAAGATTACAAGAGTATATTTGTTAAAAAATAAGAAATGAAATAATCTGCAGTGAAGTTGAATACATTAAATATTGGTGGATTCTTCATTCACCAAGTGGACGACAGTGTTATGGTTTGAAACAGTTTTATAATATTCTAATTACTGTTTTCAAGAGACAAAGATTTTTTATTGTAAAGCATTACGGTACTTTTTTTGTGTTTCAGTGTCCCATGTCTGATAGTTGGGATAATATGACCGAGGGAATGAAGGTTGAGATAATCAACAAAGACTGTCCATTACCCAAAACAGTATTCTGGATTGCCACAGTTGTTAAAATTGCAGGTATATTGATGTTATTTATCAACTGTAGTCAAAAGATGTTGAAAACATTGACATGTCCTGTCATCAGAAAAAACGCATCATAAGAGTAACATAATCCATTACAGAGTAAACACATTCTTTGTTTAGAATTTTGTGTTAAATTGTTTTTGTTCATATTTTGCTAGATTTGTTCAAAAATAGTTATTTGTGTGAAAAATATTTATTCCAAATTTTTTCAACGTACTATTTCTTCTGTGTATTGACTTTTGACCAAAAGCTATGGGAAGTGTGTCCATAGCACAGTCATTCGTTGGCTATGTGATGAAGGAAAACAATATGAAAAATAGCCACAAGCACTTCACCTCTGAGCTTGTGTTGATGTGGCTGTTGTGTAGTCTTTGGGAGATTGTGTGGAAAATAGCCTTGAACATAGAGTTAAACACCAAGCAGTCAGATACTCTGCCAGTTGTAACAGTGTTATGTGTTTCAGTTTTTTGTCACTACTGAAAAAAAAAAGAATTATATGTCAAGTCTTGACTATTATCCAGGATTCAAAACATATGGTGTAACATGTAAATGTATATATATCAATAAACTTATTTCTGTTGATAGGCTACAAAGCATTGCTGAGGTATGAGGGATATGGTAATGATCCATCTAATGATTACTGGATAAACCTGTGCTCTGAGGATGTACATCCTGTAGGCTGGTGTGCTACCATGGGGAAACCGTTAGTTCCCCCACAAAGTAAGTAATGAGGAGGGTGATCTTTTGCCTGTAACAGGTGCTTGGTGGCAGCTCGAGTGGCCCCTGTGCTAGCTGCAACACAGCAGATTTAGTTTTCCATTTGTAGCATGAAATACATACCTGTTTATGTATGTATATATGCATAAATAATGACGGCTTGGTGTTGCTCTCAGAGCTAAAGGGCAACAAGAAACTGATATGTTGTGATATCTGTATCAGTCTTGTAATTGTCCAGTCTTGTCTTTGGTGACATCGTTCATCTTGCGGGCTGAAGGGCCATCGCATCAGTGAATAACCTCAAATTAGCCACAACTCCAATCAAACATCAAACACAGTATATAATTCGTCCATTTTTGGCATTTGTGAGTTTAACTCACAATTGAATTTCCTCCATAGATATGGGTGTGGGAAAAATGTTGATTGTGGAGAGAAAAAAACCTTTCATAGCCTTTATTGTTTTATATATAATCCCATATTTCTCATATTTTGTACATGCATTCAAATTTCCGTGATACAAATTGTCATATGAAAGTTATGTGTGAAGTTTCAAAATAAAATCAGCCACAGCATAACTGAAATATTACTGCTGAATATGGTGTAAAACACTGAACAATCAATCAAATATAATGAAGCATATGTAATTAGTTTAAATGTGTGATCATTTATTTTCCAGATATCCAGCATAAATATAGCGACTGGAAAGACTTCCTTGTTAGAAGGTTAACTGGTGCCCGAACACTTCCAAATAATTTCTACAAGAAGGTAAACAAAAACTTTTCCATCCTGTTTGTTAAAACAAATTATATTTTTTATGAGAGGAGGGTTTGAATATGTTAACCTGATGTTATATTTACTTTACTACTATCCAACCAAACAAGCTCACTTTTGATTTCTTATTATTTCGAGCGCTTTGTTTTATTCATCTGAACCTTTTTTTCCAGGTAATGGAAAGTATTAATGATCATAAATTCCGCAAAGGTGTCCAAGTTGAAGTGGTTGATAAGATGTGTGTGTCTGCTATGAGGGTAGCTATTGTTGAGGCTGTCATAGGAGGAAGGCTAAGATTACAGTATGTTGATAAGAAGGTAATTTGTTGTTTTTTTAAAGTCCTTTATTCATTGTGGGATGCATTTTGGTCTCACCCTCTGACTGTCCTGTCTCTTAATCATTTTTAGTAGGGGTGGCATTTTAAACAGATTGTTTTCTGATTTGGTTAAACAGTTTTGTAAGCATATTAAGCATTTAAATGTGTGAATAACTCAAGCATGGCTGGAAAAAATGTTAATTTCCCGGGAAAATCTATTTTTTGTCAAAAAATTTCCCGCGAGTATGATTCAAATGAACTGAGAATGAATCTTGGGACTCACCCGTTTTAATTTACGTTTGAATGCTTGTCAACCTAAAATAAGCTGGCTGCTTTCTTCATCAGTTGTTTTATTTGTGGTAGAGTTGCTAGGTATTATAGGACCACGCAAGTTTTATTCATGTAAACGCTATTATAGAGATCAGTAGAATGCTCACTCCATGTCAGCATGTTTCAATCCGATTACCTATTTTGCATGCAGTCCCGCACAGTCTAACAACTCAGACGTTGATTGGTCTAAATC
>JARDVA010119745.1:0-11186 GCA_030265315.1 Mopalia swanii
CTTAAGTAGGAATATTTTAACTCGAGTAGAAATTATTTTCACTGAGGTGGAAATTATTTCTACTTAAGTAGGAATGTCTTAACTTCAGTTGAATTAATATCTCCTCAAGTAGAAATATTTTAACTCAAGCTGAAATTATTTCTACTTAAGTAGGAATGTCTTAACTTCAGTTGAATTAATATCTCCTCAAGTAGAAATATTTTAACTCAAGCTGAAATTATTTCTACTTAAGTAGCAATATTTAGAAAATATTTCTAATTAAGTAGAAATTAAAAAAAATATTCGTGTCCCTTATAAGCCACCGTAGAGATGGGTAATACTTTCGATATTGTCAATTTAAAATGTAATTGTTATTCCTCCACCAGTCTTACGAATGCGTTGTACAAATAATCGAAAGTGGAGGACGAAGTTATATTAATTCATATAAAACTTTCATTCCAGGTGAAACGTAAATAACTGTGATTATACTAACGCAAGGCTAAACAAGTTATTTGTTTGTGGAAGTTTGTTGACAATGTTTGTCTGCTGCTGAACCATGGGTCAACATTATATTGAATTCTTGTTCATGTCCAGAATAGTTCTTTATGTTATAAATTTGTTGAGAAACAGGTATGTTTAGAAATATATTGGAGTACAACTAAATATCATTGGTGTATAGAAAGTCTATACAACCTACGTTTATATACAATTTCCCTTAGCTGATGATTTTCACTTTATACTGAAACCAATTGTTATCACATGTTAGTAACAAATATGTGAAATGCTAAAAAGTATCAACTTTATATTGAACTAAAACGTATAATTGCTAAAATATTTTGTCCAACATTTTCTTGCAAATAATGTGGATCTAAGGCTAAGATTACCGCCGACGAACCGAAGTTTCCCCACTGCTTATATTTACATGACCGACGGATACATGCACGCACAAACACCATTCAAGGAAGAAAGTTTGAGTGGAATTGCATTCTCTCCTGTTTACATGCGACTTACAACGTCAAGGCAGAATAAACTAAGACATATTTATATTGGATTAAAACATTTTCTGGAAAAGAATGTGGATCTGTCAAGGCAGGTTTTGTATATCTTCAAGTGTATCCGTACAGTTAAGCCAAAGCTAGATCAATAACTTTCATGTTTGATGAATATTTCAATAAAAACCAGGTCGTCATCGAAGAAGAAAGACCGCTCTTGTGTGGATGAGGTGAATCCAAAATATTCTCAGAATCTCTCAGTTTCGGAAGACAGATAACATCCTGTCAGGTTATTTTGTTGAATTATATCTGAATGGAGATTTTGTCGCTGTTTTTTCTTCTCGCTAACCAAGGCGAGAACCACTCAAACGTAATTATACTGAATGTGAAACCTAACTGTATTATTAATACCTAAGAACGCAGCCTCCAAAATGTTATTATATTGGTGATAGAGGGACAAATAGTCTGCTATGGAGATTGCCCATCGGATGTATACATATAGTTCCTTGCCCGAAGACGTTTTCTATAATTTTTTTAAATGGATCCTCACAATTTTACGTGTGGATGTGATAACAAATCAACCAATCAATGTTTACTAGAATTTTGTAAATAAAAAATGCACAAGAGATACCATGTTAGCATATCTAGGCAAAATTGAAAGGAGGACAAACCGTTCACATCCCATGTTTTGTATGGATCAGCAGTGTTAACCGTTTATCCAAATGTAGTTATTGTAACAGCTACATGCGCTTGCATTTAGTGCAACAGATTATTTAATTATGAAGTTATGTAGACATAACACAGTCATGGGTTCCACAATACGCTTGTTAATATGTTCTTAATGACCGTGCGGACCATAAAATTGCCGGTTTTTCGTTACAGATTCAATTACTGTAACAGCTAGCATCTATATTGCTACATTCGTCAATATCAATTGCCGGTGATGTCAAGCATATCATAGCTTAACTTTTTTTCAGCTGTAAACATAATAAATATTGGACGATCAACATTTGAACACAGTAAATGATGCTGGTGCCTGAGACCAAAAATCCGTTTGGATGGCAGTGAATTATCCTTGATTGAATAACCCTGACTTACAGTTTAGAGTCTCAATCAAACAATCTTGGTATCAACTGAATGTTAATATTTAACACATACTTTGTGATTATAACCTGCGAATTTAATAGACTGACATAAGAAATGTCCCTTTAGTCATTGTGTCGAATCTGCCCTTCTATCTGACATGTCAGCAAACTTTACACCTGTGTTCCATTTAGTATTCGTCGGGTCCATCATGAAGTGCTCATAAATGTTAACCTCAAAAGAATGTTGACATTATTTACAGTTATACGGTTTACAATACCCATCCACGAGTATTTACAGCCTCTGTGGTCAGCAAGTTGATAGAAACAGTATAAATAAACTGATCTGGTGTTAAAAGTCTCTGAGATAAGCCACATCGCCACCTGGCGAGCTATAACTCAGATTCCATAACCAAAATATGAGAAGACTGACAGCAAAAGTCATAGTTAACCATATTAAAGTATTATAGCACACAAGAGAAACACAAATCTAAACAGCCCGAGATTAACCCGAGAACTTGAGAGCTTCATGGGGCCTGGGCGGCCCCTGGACCTTAACAGCGCCTGTGAGTAAGCAGCGTTAAAAGAACTACTACAAATAACAGATCTGGTGGGAAAAAACTTCTGAGACAAACAATATCGCCACATATAGCGAGCAAAAAATTTGAAAGTTTAAAAAAATATAGAATAAGCAAAGAAAAATCATTAGAAACTGATATTAGTTATATATGGCGAAAATGGACCAGAACACGCATACGGCTGTGTAGAACCCGAAAGCTTTCGGGGACTAGGCGCCCCGTGGACCCTCAACTAATTGTTCATAGCGCGGTGAGTAAGCAACGTTAAAAGAACCACTAGTCTGGTGGAAAGAACTTCTCAGACAAACAATATCGCCACATACAGCGAGCTAAATGTTTGAAAGTTTTCAAAAATATAGAAAATACATTAGAAACAGATATTAAAACCCTTAGTTAACGACATTAGTTATATATGGCGAAAATGCACTAGAACGCGCGTGCGACTGTTTTGAACTCGAGAGTTTCGGGGGGCCTTGGCGGCCTCCGGACACTCGCCTGATTGTGACGTGAAAGTCACCCCCACCGTTGGGTGGTCTTCCAGCACCTATGATACTACCGCGATGTAGACAGATAATCGTTCAAAACCAAGAATACATACGCTAAAATAGGCATCTCCAGGCTTCCATAAAAAAAATAATTTGCCCCCCCCCCCCCTACAAATATGGATTGCCCCTCACTTGCCCCCACCCCCCCTCCCTCAGATTTCAATCCTGTCGCCGCCACTGGATATAGTTTCTTGCACGAAGACCTTTTCTATAATTTTTTAAAATGGATCCTCTCAATTGTATGTGTGGCAATGTTTACTAGAATTTTATAAATAAACAAAAAAACAAAAGCGATACCATGTTAGCATGTCTAGGTATGATGATTATATAGAAATAATTTTTTTTAAGTTATACAGATGGGTTTGGTTTCTTTCGGATGGATCACAGGTACTTGTTGACCACTATTGACAAAGCTAAGCGACCTTCTGATGTTATTGGTGTAGTGCGTATGCCATTATTAAAATTCGTATCAGATATGAACCCCGAACCGTTAGCATAAATTTGAATCTATCACTTCATATCGATATTATCATGCAGTCATTTAAGACCATAGGGGTTTCAACGATTTTTAAAGTGTAAAATTATGAAAACTAGGAAAGTTATTGAAACTTTTCTTGACAGACACCTTTCAGTAAAATTGTAGACATTTTAGGGTGCAGCCTGACTATACACTAAATAGTATCACACTATATTTTATAAGCTTATTTTGAGGTTTATACGATGCTCATTATGTTTAATCCCCTCAAAGATTCAAATGGAGGAACAAGTAACTTTTGCATTCAGTTTCTGTGTCTGTTTTTCACAAACACGGTCACTCCTTCCGTTTGAATCGTCATTGCTGCTTTCGCAGAAAATGGTAATTATTATGACATGTGATCTAGCATGTAATTATCTGGGCCAGCTGCATGTAAAGATTAGTTGTAAACTGTAACTAATGGCTATGCGTGTGACCACAACCTCTGTTCAGGCGTTGGGAGCCCAACACTAAAATACGTTACGAACTAAGTTCAACGTTTAATCCAAAACTATTCTATTTATAGACATACCTTCACAGCGCTTCTCGTCCCAAGTATAACCTGGAATACACGAACATTCGTAGGAACCAGGAGTGTTTTTACAGACACCATTCATGCCACACATCTGACTGTTTTCAGCACACTCATTTCTATCTAAAAAATAACCAATACAAAATTGTGTTACATAAGGGAAATCGATGTGTTGCTTATAGAATGACAGGCATCGCAACTTCTTCTTAAATTGTAGGTATAGCTTTAAACATCATCACTTTTAAACCAGGATTGTTTTTACAGTCCTGGTTCAAGCCACACTGAGGACTGTTTGCAGCACACTCATCTATATCTAAAAAATAACAAATACGAAATTTTGTTACATAAGGGAAATCGATGTGTTGCTGATAGAATGACAGGCATTGCAACTTCTTCTGAAATTGTAGGTACAGCTTTAAACATCATCTCAATGTAGAGGATGTTATGAAGAGTAATAAAGTCAGGAAAAACAAAGAAACAATGGAAAAAAGACTTAACCATTATACGACATTATACTTCATAATGCCCGGGCACGCGGGCGTGGCGTATTGGTTAGCGAGTGAGCTTTCTAACGCCTACTTCGATGTACCGTTCACGGGATCGAGTCCGTCTGTCGCGGGGGTTGTTTATACGAGGTTTCCTCCCGGGTTTCTACCATAATAGGGCAAGGAGCAGTGTGAAGTGACCAATCCGTCGTCATATAAGTGAAATACCGTTGAGTACGACTTTAAACCCCAATCAATCAAACAAACATAATGCCTCGTTTAAAAGCATAGTTTAATGTATTTGCACGTACATGTACATAGTATATCACATATATCGTCATAACTTCTATATGACACTTTAATAACTCAACAGAGAATTTAATACCCGTGTATTCATTCCTCTGACTAAGGGCAGTTAGTTGTAATGCTGTCTTTACTAAGCACTGGAGGAAAATTAACTTTCCAAAATAAATTAAACGCTTCACATCATGTTTGTGCGAGTGTCAATTATTGTTGGAATACACCACCGTCATATAAGTGAAATACCCTAAAGCAAAGTGTGCATTTAACATGAATAATGTTAACTTTCAAAGAGCTGAAATTAAGTTCCTTTGCGATATTAGTTCACACTATGAAAGTGTACATTCATCATTATTAAAGTGTTAACCTTGAACACTTTAAAGACGGTAAATGCTAACATTTTCGAAAATCTGGGTTATACTTTCGATATTGTCAATTTAACAATTTAATTGTTATTCCTCCTCCAGTCTTACGAAAGTGTTATTCTCAACTCTATTAATGTCGCATACAACATTTGCGTTTCAGAGTGTACTACTGCATAATAGTGGACTACTGGTCATTTTGAGAAGTAGCCCGGTTTTGCACACTTTTAAGGTAAGACTGAGTAAGAAGTGGACGTCAAATCATTGAAATGCCATAGAGTACAAAGTTAAACCCAAATCTAATTCAACAAACCACGCAGTCGTCAACTGAAACGGACGCCTAACAGCAAAGTGATGAATCGGAATCTGCCTATAATACACTCTCGCCTGCACAGATCTGATTAACTGCGGCAAGCTGTCACCCTAAATTTATGTCAAAAATTCGTAGCAAATGATTTGATTTCAAATTTGTTCTTTTTTGATACTGTTTCTCTTGAACACATTTTCACGTCGTTGACGTCGTGCTGAAGACATAGTGACGTAGTTCAGCGATAACTTGTTACCCCGGGATTTCCATTCTATCAGGTCATGGTTCAAATGCACATTGATAAATTATGTTTTATTTCATGAATATCGACATTTGCGAGATTACAGCTGATTGGGGAATTTGATAGGATTTTGATGTGATAGTTGATAAAAATAATAAAAAAGACCAATACACAGGTAGACAGAATAACCCACTCGACGCGAAGTATTCAAACTTCACTGTGTAATGTCTTCTATATATATATCCTTCTGGCTATTGGCAGTTTGTTTGAAAATAACAACGTTCTCTTTAATTAACACTAGAGGACAGTTAACTTTCCAACATTATGGGAACGCTTCACATCTAGGTAGTGCCAGTGTCAATTATTATTGGAATCCACAGCCGTCATATAAGTAAAATACCATTAATTACGACGCAATACACCAATCACCCAATCAATCCCGTGTAACAGTTCTGCACATTATATATGATGAGTGTTAAACCTTTAATCCAAATATACAGTGTATGAAAATTCACATGTGCCATAAATATGCATTCTCCGGATGATTCCTCAAAACCCAACTGGACAGACACATTTCTATGAACGAGCCACGAGCATACACTGCAGAAGGAAGGCAAGAATTTTCTTTTTTTTTTCATACATATCGATAGCTTAAATGCTGCGAATGTAACATTTTTTGTAACATAAGCTTATTTTGAGGTTTGTACAAAGATTAATATGTTTAATGCCATTCAAAGAAGCAAATGGAGGAACAAGTAACTATTCCATTTAGTTTCTGTGTCTGTATTTCACAAACACGGTCACTCCTTCCGTTTGAATCACCAGTGATGCATTGCCAGAAAATGGTAATTATGATCACATGTGATCAAGCATGTAATTATCTGGGCCAGCTGCATGTACAGATTATTTGTAAACTGTAACTGATGGCTATGCGTGTGACCACAACCTCTGTTCAGGCGTTGGGAGTCCAGCACTAAAGTATGTTACGAACTAAGTTCAACGTTTAATTCAACACTATGCTATTTATAATCATACCTGTACAGGTCTTTGCTGAATAACGAAAACCACTTAAACACGCACAAAAGGATCTTGTTTTAGATCCCCAACAGTTACCGTTGCGACAGAAAAGCTTGCACTCAGCTTTACCTAAAATATAACAAATAAAACATTTTATTACATAAGGAAATTTGATGTGTTGCTGATAGAATAACATGCATGTCAACTTCTTCTTAAATTGAAAGTACAGCTTTAAACTTCGTCACTTTAAACAACGAAGAGGATGTATGGGGTATATTATGAAGAGTATTAAAGTCGGGAAGAACAAAGAAACAATGGAAAAAAAGACTTAAACATTATATGACACTATACGTTATAATGCCTCGTTTAAAACCGTAGTTTAATGTCTTTGTACGCACATGTACATAGTGTATCACAGATATCGCCATAACTTCTATTTGACATTTGAATAACTTAACTTGGATACTAATATCCGTGTATCCATCCCTCTGGATAAGGGCAGTTAGTTGCAATTTTGTATTTACTAAGCACTGGAGGAAAATTAACTTTACAGCAGTATTGAAACGCTGCACATCATATTTGTGCGAGGGTAAATTGTTGTTGAAATATAACGCTGTCATATAAGTGAAATACCATTAAGCACGGTGTAAAACACCAATAAACCAATCAATTCCGTGAATCCAGTGGCTATGGCCTTATGTCAGCCGGCTTAAGAAAAAAATTACACATAGTCACACACTACAAACTACCGTATCTATGCGAGATTTTCTGAGAAATATCTGGAGATTTCCTTGAAATTACGATAAGTGACTTAATTTGTTTTCTAAAGTAGTTTTGTTTTAATTAACTGATGAAATGTTGGCTAAATTGTGCAGCATGAAAACCCATTAAGATAGTCAAGTTGACCAACTTTTTAGGACTGTTATTTGACAGTAAGTTGTAATTTATCTCCAACATTGACGCTCTAAAAGTTAAATGTGCAAAGGATCTCGAAGTTACTAAAGTCGTGTCGAGCACCGACTTGGGTGCCGGCCGATCTGTACTAATAAATTTATGTAGATCTCTGATTTTCTCCAAATTAGACTACGGCTCCATAGTCTATGGCTCAGCGCGTGACAGCTACACTAAAAATCTAGACCCAGTCCATCAGTCTCCGGCTCTTTGGGCGTTCTGTACATCACCAATTAAGAGTGTATAAATATGTCGAAGCAAGTGAGCCATCCTTATACCACCAAATGATAAAATTGGTATCCAATACGCTACAAAATTAAAGCTAATCCTGGAAACCCTGCTTAAAACTGTATTTTGATCCAGCATTTGCAAATTGGTTTGATCGCAGTCCTATGAAAATTGTTTCATTTACCACATCTAGCAAATGCTGGAATTACTTTAGAAGACCTGGTTTTGTTCCGTATTCTCCGTCTTGGCTGTTTCCTAGACCCAGATATCTCTTTGATCTAAGAGATCAAAATAAGTCAGAAACATGTCCGTTTCTTTTTCAGCAGAGATTTGGTGAGAGATGAGGGATGGTTATGAGAACCTCTCCTTTATCTACACCGATGGATCGAAGGTTGAGGATAGAGTGGCAGCTGCAGTCAATTGATTCCAGCATGCTGCTTCCCTACGTCTCCTTTCAGCTTCATTCATCTGCGTTGTTTGCTCTTTTGCCTTTTAGCTATCGATATATTTAAGGTCAATCAGCCAGCAATCCTACATATTCTCGATCAGTATATATGTCTTAAAGCCAGTGGAGCAGAAGTCATGTTCTGGGTACCCCTGGAAACACAGTTGTGGACAGGGAAGCAAACAAAATGCATCAACAAGCCCATTTCTCAATCTTAAACATACTATAAAGATGTCAAGCCCAAAATATCTAAATACATTCTTAATCTTTGGCAGGATGTATTGGACGGACAAGTCCTGAATAAACTTCACGACATGCATCCTTCTATTGGTCGGAATTTTTACTACCAGGGAATGTCTCGAAAGGACCAGGTGGTTCTAACGCGATGTCATATAGTCCACAGTCACCTCACAAAAAACACCTTCTTGATAATGACAAAATCAGAACCCAAATGTGAGGTTTATGGTTGTGTGTACGACGTCAAACACATATTGGTTGACTGTGTGGACTGTCCCACTGCGTCAAACACATATTGGTTGACTGTGTGGACTGTCCTTCGGTTGGCAACAGTTCTACAAAGTCATCTCTATGAAGGACTTGTTTGACAACATTGCTAGCGATGTTGTCAGAAAGTTCCTCAAACGGATCCGTTTGTGTAATAAAATTTATTTTTTTATGAATCATTGTAAATAACTAAAATTGACAGATTTTTTCAAACAATATTTACAGGAGAAACAAAACCAAATTAGGATGAGAGCATACATTCTGTTATCGTGGTGGTAAAAGGCAGTTTCTCGCTCCCTGCTGGGTTATAGTGGGCCAAAGATGTTGTCGAGTCTAGCACTGTAAAAGTTCGCACTGTGCTCTGTTATGCTATGTGCTTGTCGTCCATAGTTGGGGATGATGCTGAAAGTGGTTTCCGTCAACTGTAATCGCATTGTGCTGGAATGTCATCATAAGTGATGTAATCTCATTGAAAGTTTTAAACAGGATTAAAAAATGTTGCTGCCGCGAAATATCTTGTGTGATTATTAATTTCAATTAAAAGTACACTGCCTGAAGATTTTAAGCGATGGGATTTTTACAGTACTCTATTCTGGTCGACAACAGCGAAAGAGCTTTCAGAGTGCGACGAAGAATAGAGGTTTGTGTCACACGTTTTGCGGTTAGAACGGCTATAATGCATATAACCTTTCTTTTCATTTAATTACATCCATTCAATGTGTTCAAAAGTGGGTCTATCAGACACACGTTTCTCAGCTGAATACAGTCTAAGCATTTCCCCGAATCGCCTTTCGTTCATTCGCCTTTTCTGTGTTCGCCTCGGCGACAAGAAGGCGAGCAGGAGGCGAGTATAAGGCGAATCCCGGGCGAATGACAAAAGTGGTATGTGTATTGTAACTGTGCATCGAGAATCCACATTCCAAGTGACTGCGCAGTAATATGGAAGTTTGTAAACAATATATTTACTTCCGCCGATTACCCGCCGCGCGGCACGAAATGCTAAAATAACTCTCCACATACATTTTCAACTAATAAAATACTGTTTTAAACTTTGAGACAGAAAAAAAATTATCTTCCTAATTATTGGGGTTTTGTCTTATTGCAAGTAAATAGCTGAATTAAATGTAAACTCTGCCTGTATAGAACGAGTTGACAGGGACCCTTTACACAGCTGGACGGAAATTTTAATCCACAGAACCAGTCGTTGACGATTCATTTTTGGAGTCTTTTTCGTTAGTGTCGAGCAACTGTTTAAGATAAATCTTGCACTATACAATATTTTCTTTATGGTTACTTACGTTTTGTGTCCTTTCAGATAAACGGCTGGATAAAACTAAACCCTTCTTGTGTAGAATTACATGACGAGAACTGCTCACACAGCTGAACTGTATGCTAAAGTCACTTAAGTTGTCATACTATTTACTAAAAGTTAATCCCTGTTAATCTGTCTGTTATTTGTTGATTTCCAAGGGGTATCATTGAATAAATTAACGAAAATGACGCTGATCAAAAGCCAATACTCAGACAGCGTGAAGTATTTTGGCGCGTGTTTTTGTTCATTAATTGTCGTGGCGAGAAAGTTTGTGAGCACATGCACGTTGGTATTAAAAAATTTCGACTTCACCTCCGATCATTTCAAAATGTCAAATTATTTATTTATCTTTATTGAAAAAAATGTTCTTGTTTCGGAAGGTTTAATATACAAAAGAGATTAAAATCTAGTCTCTGCACATATCTTTGTTCCGATCTATTTGACCGAATCTGCATGAAATTTGAGCAGCAACGTCAACATCCCATTCAGTTTTGTTTTATCCCCACATATAGCACTAGCACGCCCCCGTACAGTGGAAATAATATAGGGTAAATCGTTAAACAACCAATCAATCGATCATCCCCCAATTATTTAATTTGTACCCTGGTATTTGTATTTTTAAAGAACTTCGGTTTTGTTTTTTAGCATACACCATACAAAACCGCTGGTTTAAAAAATATAAAAAATACAAATAATTACACTTTCGTGCGTCTATACTTTACTTTTATATACATCAAACACGTTTATAGAATGTATAATAAATAAAGAAAAGCCCGATCGAAGTTACATAAAACACGTTTATAGAATGTATA
>JARDVA010119856.1:0-11184 GCA_030265315.1 Mopalia swanii
AGAAATGTAACTGTTAATCGAAACAATCTTAAAGAAACCCTTGTTTGTTAAAAAAGCATCAAAGCAGCGACAAATCACCCATATTAGATTATCTCACAAAGTTTTAGAGGACTGATTTTAAGGCCTGTAACCCTCTTTGTCAATAAATGGAATATATTTATGTTCTACCAGAAGGCCATTTACATCAAAATATGCAAGTTTATTCAAGGTAGACCCTGCAATGTTTATATGAATGCTGTGAGTACACCTGTAAGTTAAAACAAGAAACTCACCTGTGTCAGTTACCCTTTAGGCCCAAACGAGAAAATAACCTGAAATAAAATTTACAGAACTCAATGTGCATTATGTGCACATGAGCCTACATCTTCCACACGCTACATGTATATAATGATGGTACAGATCTATCGTGCACATGATTTATAAGTTACGTAAAAATTTAATGTGAATTTGCCGACTGCAGCCAAGTGATAAAAGCATTTTGCATGAGTAAAGACTACTGGCAGAGTAGACAAACTAGTAAAAGAGGAACTGGACCTGTAATAATTACTGCTAACTAATATAAAATTTTGATTTTGAAAAGATTAGTTATCTCCCTTACTTGAAGTTGTCTAAACAAATTTGTTACGAAAACAAGTATAATCAAAACCATAAATCTGTGGTTAAATGATTGAAACAGAAATGTTAAGGGTGAAAAATAAAGAATTTGTTTACGTTTAGTGCCCAAACAGCCACTTTATATTGGATTCAAAAGTTAACAAAAACAATGGTCAAATTATAATTTCAATGAAGACATTGCATATTTATATATTAAATATATATAAAATATTAACAAGGGTGTCCAGAAACCACTTTCACAGAATGTCTTATGACAATCAATTCTTGTACAATCATTTTAGGCCTATAGTTTAACACGACGGAAGTGTATCGCATGAAATTTTTTGTCGTATTTTGTGAAAATGGCGCCTGAATCTTAAATTTGATATTTTGACTTCGAACATAAACCGTTTTGTGAAATCATCTTATGATTGCAAGTTTTTATTTGTAATCATGTAAAATTATATTTTAGAATTACATTATCGTACCATGAAAATAAATTACAGTGAGATTTAATTTGAATATGCAAGAATATGTATTAAAATATAAAAAATGTAACTGTTGAGTGCAGCAGTGCTCACTGTAATAATAGCCCTTTATCCTTGAGCATGAAGTTACACATGTTCAAATTGCCTTCTTCATAAGGAGTGGACCGTATCTTCTGAGTAATAGACCTGGGCCCGTATTCATAAAGCTACTTAAGTATTTCTTAAAGTTAAGCAATACTTAGCCAAATTTAAGCCTATCATTATTAACTTATTACTATCAGATTAACTTGAAACCTGGAGGAGAGCTTTTTTCCTATTAATATATAGTATGTGATTGTGTTTTATCAAATTACACCATAGACTGGAGATTAAATTGTTTTATCACATTAAAAGACACAGCTTACAATGACCTACGTGTTGGATAGCTGTAGACATCCCAATTTAAATGTGAACTGTGTGAACCATTAAAAAACTAGAAGATTGTAATCACTGGCCACTGAAATCAGTGCAGGGTTGGGAGGGAGCTTCTTGCCACTCGGGTGCCTCAAAGTTAAGGCGTACCACAAAGCCGATACTTATGTGATGTTCTTGTGTCGTGATAGTCCCTTTGTTTTTGCCAGTGGTGTCGAGGTTGGTTTTATTTACCCCCATTTCTCATATATCACTTGCTACAGAATGTTGAAAATAAAGTGTAATAATTAGCCCAATTAATATTGTTGTATAATGAACTCACTGTCGGCTTTTCACAGACCAATCTTCGTCACTGGCAAAAAAAAAAGCTAAGACTAGACAATCACAAGATGCAATACATACACATCATAAACAGATTTGTTGCTTGTATCAGTACCTGTAAAAATATTAATACAATATATGCCTTCCATATCTGGTGTGTTATTATGCAAGGTTTTTATTTTCCACAGTCTAGTTTTCCACCAATTACTGTTATTGTATAAGGGGAATACCATTAAACACAAATCCCACAGAATTTGATTTCGTACACAAGTTTCCTGATATACCCTAAATCACCTCCAATTTTGTCCATGACATATCCTAACATTTTTGGTTGTTGTGACAATAGAACAGCTACTTTTTAAACAATTTTATGTTTTCGGACAAATGTTATGCTAATTGAAAAATTCATCATCAGATCTTAAATAGCTACCAAAATAGTGATTTTATGGATGAATTTGGGGTTTATTTAGGGTGTAGCTCCAGGATTTAGTGTGTTTCGCTTAAACTTGGTGATGTTAGTACTAAAAATGATTACAACATGTTATTTTCTTTCTTAACATTTGATTTATCTGTTACAGAAGGATCTGAAGTGATGGAATCCTTGCAAACTCAGACATTTATTGTACAAGGTTCGGAGATCCAAGAGGTTCCTGGAAGTTCTCAGAGCGAAACCTTAACCACCGAAGAGTCGGCTGAAACAGTTTCTACTGCGAGTCAACCTGATGAGGCTATTACTTCTGTTAGTTCCGAAGCTTCACATGTCCTTTCTCCTACGCAGACAGAAGCCGATACTGTAGCAGTAGTTGGATCAACATTTGAAAGTAACGAGCCCAGTAATGTTGAGCAACAGGCCTCAGTTGTAATATCAGAAGTAACATCATTGTTACAATCCACTGAGCAAACAATTCAGCCTCTTGATCAACTTAGACAAGAGGATCTGCAGTCCTTACAACCAGAAGCACAAGAGGCTGAGGTACCTTCACTTCAGCAAGAGCCAGTAGAGACAGAGGAAGAATCTATGGAAGTTCTGGAAACCAGAGATGAACCCGATCAAACCGTGCCATCAGCAGAACCTGTAGCCCAACCTGAAGAAAGTGATGTTAATGGAAGCAATATCAATGTTGAAGCGGCAGCGACGTCAGTTACTGAAGCTGATGTGGCTTCTGAAGACCAATCCGAAGTGAAAAAAGAATCTCCAAAGAAAAGAGGTAGACTATCAAAAGTGGAAACAGAAACTACAAAAAATCAAGAGGAAGAACAAAGCTCAACAACACCAAAGAGGGGTCGCGGAAGGTCTTCTAGACTTCAGAAAGATGAAAACAAGTCAATCGAAACACCACCAAACAAAGATAAGGCAGATGATCAAACTCCAAAATCTGTTGGAAGAGGCCGACCAAGAAAGGAACCGCGAGTTGAACCAGAGCAAGAAAGTTTATCAGAGAAAACCCCAGACACCCCATCACGACCGTCTAGGAGAACTTCTGCAAGAGGCACTGCACAAGAGTCCGAAGCCAGTACAAATAAAACAGATAGCTCAAAGAAGCAATCTAAACAATCTGATGACACAGAAAGCACGACAGAAGGAAATAGGAGACGATCTCAAAGATCAAAACCATTGGTTGAAGAAGAGTCTGAGTTAGTTGACACCGTTGAAGAAAATAATGAAACAGATACTGGACGAAAACGAAGGGGTCGTTCATCCAAAGTTGTGGTAAAGATAGAACCAGAGGATGAAGATGTTACTCCAAGTAGAAGAGGTAGACCTAGAAAAAAGAAAGAAGATGAATCCGAAAAAGATGTTGTGGAATCTCCGGCAAAGTCTCTACGAGGAAGAAAACGTAAAGCAGAGGAAACAACATTTGATCAAAGTACAGGTACTCTAGACCAGGATGAAGGTGAAGATGTTGGCGAGGAAATGACAACCCCTAGAAAGAGAACAAGAGCTTCTGGGGGAACAAAGGACCAAGGCAGTGAAATGACTCCAAAGTTCCCAAATCAATCTCAAGGCTATGATGGAATGGATTTTGATGTTGATGAGCCTGAGGTTTCCAACATTGAAACCCCATCAAAGGAGCAGAATGCAACTGTGGAGTCTGATCCACCTGTTCTTACAGCTTTTACAATAGAAAATGAAAAGACCCCAAACCCAGATATGTCCGGTGGCGGAGATGTCTACAATATTGACCAAATTGATGATGATGTTCCTCAATCGAAGAAAACAGGAACTAGCCCTATAACACCTAAAGATGCTACTCCATTTATTGAAGTGGAAACAGTATGGGAAACAGCTGGAAAGAGGTCTGTATTAACTCAAACAGATCCCAAACTGAAGAAAAAGAAATTTGGCCCCCTGAATCTTGATGATGGTGTGGGGGTTCAAACTGAAGATGAAGAAGATGGAAGAAGACGTAAAAAGAGGGATGATGAAATCGGAGGTCTCTTTCAAGATGTTGATGCCAGAAAGAGAAGTGTAAAGAGAAACACTGAAGAGGCCCTAAAATGTCCTTTCTGTGAAAAAGCCTTCATAGGATTAGTCAAGCATATAAAGAGCAAACACAATGAAGAGATGGAGTTTGAAGAGGAGATTCGTAATGCTAAGTGGAGAGAAAGAATAATGAAAGTATCCACTCAAGGTGTTTCAGAAGACGGAGAAACTTGCTTGGATTGTGGAAAAGTGACAAAGAACATGAAACGTCATCTAGAATCTCATCAACAAAACAGAATGCAGATACCATGCCCGATTTGTGGTAAGGTTGTGCTGAAAACTGGCATGAGCTCTCACATGAGAACTGTACATTCTGGGCGGAGACCATACAAATGTCCCCACTGCGACTATGACTCGGCATTCCGAGGAAATCTCAACACTCACATTAAGGGAATGCATTTACATACGCGCCAGTACCTGTGCAACACTTGTAGTGCTGCGTTCAAGACACTCGGCGCTCTGATTGGCCATACCAAGAGAGTTCACGAGAACTGGAAGTCCCCAAACCAGAAGATTTTCATTTGCTCGGTTTGTGAAAAGCGCTTTACAAAGAAGTACCATGTTGATCGTCATATGTTGATTCACACTGGAGAGAAGCCACACAAATGTGGAGATTGTGGACGCTGCTTTAATAACAAGTCCAACTTGATGTCTCACATTCAGCTGGTTCACAAGAGGCTTTCTCCCTACCAGTGTGATCTCTGCAAGGAAACCTTCAAAAGGAAGAAACTACTGTTAGAGCATATCGGTAAGGAACATGTGGCTCACGGTGAGCATGTTGTCTTCAAGACCCCTATGGATGAGCTTTCCGACAGCGAGTCTGAAGGTGAGGAAGAGGAAGGATTGGAGGAAGGAGAATTGGATCCTAAAGCTGCTGTTCATCTGGATGGTAGAACTATCCAAGTTACTCAAGTCACACCTGAACAGGCCTTACAAATACAGCAAGGAGAGACCGATCAACCGCAAACTATATCCATTCAGCAGGTGGGAACTGCCATGTATGAGGGTCAAGAGGTACAGATGGCTACTGTGGTGACGACTGAAGGGGAGACAACCCATACTCTACCTGAAGGACAAACCATAACTACCCTTCAGACAGAGGGTGGACAGGAGACTATAATCATTGTTCACACAGCTGATGATGGGGAAGTCACCCATGCTATTGTTGAACAAGCTCAGCAGCCAGGCACTAGTGGTGGTGATGTGGCTACGTTGGCTACTGCGGCAGAACTTTTCACTCAGATGCAGTCTTAAAAACTAACATCAAATCGTCTTCTTTTTTTCGTTTGCTTGTTGCATTTTATTTCCTTATTTACAATATGCAAAGGATATCTGTCAAGTTTCTACAAGTATTAACACATAAGCATTGCATGGACATGTAAATTGTTATTGAAATAATGTTTTATCTCCTTTCAATGATTTTATCATTCCTCCATTTATTTCATCCTATGTATTCTTGCTCTTGAAATTAATGTCAATGTTACTTTCATGAATTTTTTATTCTGATTATTATTATTTTGTTTTTTTAATTATTGAGAAAGTATCCCACCTGTCCCCAGAGCCTAGATATTAAAGACAAACAACTGTTACAGTGGTTGAACATTTGAAGGAAGGCTCTTCTCATTTGATTATTGGTGAACACACTGCTTGTATATACTCCTGGTCACCTGCTTGTTAATGAAGTAATTCAAGATACTAAAAAGATTTGATATTCTTGTTTTATGTCTGACAGCCTGTATAACTGTAAAAATAATTGAACAATATTGCTGCAGCTGAAGTCTTTTAATGGGTGATGCTCACAAAGCTTTCGTTCTCTTTCAACCATTGTAACGACGAACTACGTTTGCTATAGTTACAACCTAAACTATTGTTTGACCATTCAGGCCAAAATACTGATAAATTTTTGATGTTGTGATTTTACAATGTGATGTTTGACCTGAAGGTTATATGTTTGTTATCTGTGTATGAAAGTATCAATACTGATTTAGGAATTCAATTTTTCTAAAAATGACTGGTTTGAAATGTAACTGTTACTACATCTATCCATGTAGGTTGGCCAACTAGTCTATTAATTTTAAACGTACTAAATTTCTGTCAATATTCATTGTGTACATTAGATGCTTCAGTGTTAGCTGTTGAAATATTGTTGTCTTGCATAGGGATCATCAAATTTATTAAAGCTCATTGTATCCTGTTTGTTAAAATAAAGGTAACTAATAATATAACAGTTTCCTCGCAAAACATGTTGTGATTTTAATATCTCTGATTCATACTTGTAACAGTAAAAGATTTTATGGATTTTCAATTTCCTATTACAATTACTTATATTTTTCAAAACCATTTCTGTGCTAATATAAAACACTATTAATAATACATACCTTTAACATCTCTGAAACTAAAGCAAGTACAATTATCTTTTACTTCTTGAAATTGAAAATCCTTTGTCTTTTGTTGTTGCAGTCATGACAGAAGCTTACGAATAGACAAGATGTTTAACTTTATTTATCTAAACAATATTGCCATGCTGTCTTAATTAACGGGTACTGCCCTTTAGGTGCCACTTTCATGGGGGCAGTTAGAGGGTGATCATCCTCCTGCAGAGGATTGGGACAAACAGACAAGACTGGACAAATACAGGATATAATGCAGACGCCCTCACATACAGATCAGGATCATGTTGCCGCTTAGCTCTGTATCCAGGAAACTGATCTGTCCGTGATGTATTTGTATTATTTCTGTGATTGTCCTGTCTTTGTTGACAAGGGTAGTTTCCTTTACCCATTGTGCTGGCATGCCGTCCTGCAAGTGGAATGACCTTAAGTACGGCGTTTAACCTGAAGCAAACAAATCCTCTTCCCAGTTCCAACAGGAAGCCGATGGGCTGACATGCCGTCATGTGAGTGGAATGACCTTAAGTACAGTGTTAAACCGGAGTCAAATCCTCCTATCCTGATTCAACAGGAAGCGGATGGGTGTCCTGTCTTGTGATTGTCTGTTCTTCTTTTTGTTGCCTCGTGGGTGATTTCTTCCACTCATTGTACTGGCAAGCTGTCCTTTGAGTATAATCACATTTAACACCAAGCAAAGCATTGTTATGAACGGGTAGTAAGAACTTCGACGATAGCTTCCTGATGCCAGACTGCTCTCAAGAGAAAATGGTCAAAACAAAGCTGATGTTTTTGTGATATATTTGTATGAAGTCCTGTATTGTCGTTATTTGTTGCTAGTGGGATCGAAGGTGGTTTCTTTTACCCATTGGGCCCATGGCCGTGCCTAAGTGACAAGCAAGTGTGCTTTCTAAAGCTTACTTCGATGTACCGTTTACAGGATCGAGTCCGTCTGTCGACCCTCCGGTATATGAGTGAGTCACACGATGTGGCTCCGGCAATGGTGGTTTTTGCAAGGTTTCCACCGTGATAGGGCAAGGAAGAGTGTGAAGTGGACCACTCCGTCGTCATATAAGTGAAATACTCTTGAGTACGATGTTAAACCCTAATCAAACCTTCACCCAGTGGGTTTGCACGCAGCCATATGAGTGAAATAACCTTCAGTACAGCTTCAAACATCAAACAAATAACCATTTTAATGATCTATTTGATGGGTGATAGGTTCCTGATGATCGAGTGCTCTCAAGAGATAATGGTGATGTATTTGTATGAAGTCCTGTATTGTTGATGTTTTTTGCTAGTCAGGTCGAAGGTGGTTTCCTTTAGCCATTGGGCTTGCATGCCGCCATATGAGTAAAATAACCTGTAGTACAGCTTAAACATCAAACAAACGAACCATTTTAATGGTGTAGGTGACCGGCCAGAAATCAAAATTATTCAATATCAGGATAACCACTTGTTTTGTAATAGAACACAAAGTTTCGATACATATGCCTGTATCGTCGTCAGGTGTAAATTGACTAAAGAAAAAAAGGAAAGGCAAAAGCTATATGCCTGACTTCTATTAAAGCCAAGTCCATAATTTGAGTAATGGATGTCCTTCGTCTCGGTTCAATTCAGGTTTCAGAGTTTGAATGGCTAGCACTTCGCGTAGCCTACGTTTCTTCCAATCAAAAGTATGGTGTCTGAAATGGCCAGTTTTCCACCATACTAGGGCAAGGAACAGTGTGAAGTGGACAAGCCGTCGTCATATAAGTGAAATACCCTTGAGTACGACGTTAAACCCCAAACAATCAAATTAAACAGGGTGTCTAAATTCAGGGGGTTCAAAGGATGGGTGGACACCCCTGTGCCTAACCCTTGGCAGGCAGTTGGAGGCATTTCTTGTTGTCCTGGTACTCTTGGAGCTAAGGGCCAAAATGAGGCGGATTTGTTGATGTCATTGTACATGTATTGCCACATGTGATTGTAATGTGTTATCTTGCCGTTGGTTTCCTACACCCATACAGCTGGCACATCATACGAATGAAATTCAGTGCAAATCCCAATCAGCCCTATGGCTAAGAAAGTATATTTAAGCTGTCCGCTATGATGGGACATTCATTTGGCATCAGAGTGTTTGCATTAAACACTTCCCATTGTGGTTGTTTGGCTGTTTACTCTTTGATGTACACACATATAGTTGTGAAGCCTAGGTGTGGTTCTTTAGTCCTGGAGCTGTCGTGAAACATTCATAAGTGAAATGTGCCGAACACCTTCTACCCATGTTAAGTACTGTTTGTCGCTACTGACATCTAAAGTGGTCTCTTTCACTTCTCCTATAATTTCATAGCAATACAATTATCCAAATCATGTCGTCCTACAACATCTTTTGCTCCTACAGCACTTGTTCGGACTTTTTATTTCATAAGTTTGGAAATGTTGTGATTATCAAAAATCTCGGTTAGATCGCTTATAAACAGAGTTGTCCCCCTTTGTAACGTTGTTCCAAAACATGTTGCAACGCCTCAATAATATCGGTAAACAATATCGGCTCTGAGATAGTGAGAGTGTTTAAGAACCAAATCGCTCTGTGTAGGACACTTTTATTTATTGTCCACTCCTACTGTTTATAAATATAAGTTATAAAATTCAATAGGTTGAAATGACAGCCATAATCAGACTCTGTAGGACCTGGCTGAAGTGCCCGGTGCTTCAGCTTGGAGGTAAAATGAAACAAATGTATTGTCTACCGTGAATGTGGCAGCCCCTCTTTAATACATTTAAGTAACGGTAGCTTACTCCGCTTAATGCGTGGAATACCATTGTACAATGTCAAAAAGTTAAGTTGCAACGAAACGGCTGTTTTTAAAGGGAAATCATTGTTAAATAAGCTGTTTGCAGGAAAACTTCTGAATTCATGGTCTCAAATCGTCAGTCTGGTTACCACAGGTCAAATCTCCCTCAAATCCAGCTTAAACTTCATTAGAAGTATACAAATTACTCAATCCCCAATCCCCATGCTTTCCAAACAATACATAAATAAAGACAGAATAATTTACAAATTAGAATTTATTTTAGCTCATTTGAACAAAAATACACATTAACAGTCTATATTATAGTACAAAAGTACAATCTACTTTTGTTACAAATGAAAAATAAGTTTCCAATTATTTTCTGGATATGCCACATATTGAAGTTTTGCTAAAAACAGGTTAGTGTAAGACTACAGGTAAAACTGAAAGGATACAAAACAACACCCACGAGCTTTTGTCAATGATGTCCGTCATTGACAAACATTTTCACCATGTAAGCCAATTGCTAGCACCAGCCAGACAGTATGTAAAATATTCTCAAAATGGAACTTGATCAAACAAAAGTCCTCTATAGCAGGTGAAACAGCCAGTCTCATTGTTTTAACATCGATACCACACAATACGTTAACCAGTGTAGCTAATTTTAGACCATAAATTAGTTTTTGGCAGAAACCATGAAGTAACAAAGCCTTAGCTGGCATTAAAGGGTAAGAAAACAAACGAATAAAATCAGAAAAAATTGTGCTTCGAGTGTGTGGGTAGCTTTCATAATCTCTTTAGAGATGATTTGGTAACTGACCTGGTAATTACTGTATGGTGATCAGCTGTTAAAGTCATATAACCCGTTAAGTATAACATTGGCTAAATTATCCAATAAATATTCAAAACTATTCATGATAGCGTAATGTTCTAACAAATGAGGAAAAGTACCAATCTGATGGTTTATTTTTAGTATCGTGACTATTTATTGAATGGTAGTCAGAAATGATATGGCATGGGGCTTCCACCATACATGAGCCACAGTCACTAAATCGGCTCTCACATAATTAGAAAAGATTTCCACAAAATTTGAACACATTTTCGTTGTAAACTGCTTATGGCAGGCTGTATATTCAGGCTCTCTCTGCTTGTTTGTTTTCTCACCTTTAAAGGAGATTCTACCATTCGTTGCATTTCACCAAACACCCAAATATTTATTAAATAGGTGGTAGAATTAGCGGTGAAATTATTTTACCCCTGTATTTAACATTCAAGTGTGTAACATGTTTGAGAGAATTTGGTAAGTCTTCTCGTTGTATAGTTTTCTAATGCTACTATTCTCTGTTGGTATTGGAATTATATTCATCCATTCACATATAAAATACAAAATAACATGTTATCCCTTCTCTTTTCTAGTAGATAAAATAAAGTAAAAAACAAGGCATAAACTGTGTCAATGTAGGACACTTGTAAACAATACCAGTTCCATATATAAATCTTTATCACAGACCAAGGGTATATTATACAGATAAAAAAGAACTATTAACAAATCTTTCATTTATAACTTACTTCTGCTTAAATATCAAATAAAAATGTATCCACTGAAACTTGGCCTATTCATAGTCTAAAAGCAAAGCTGTCTCAAACACGTTTTAAAACTATGCTAAACACATATAACACACATTGTGAATATAACAAATGGACGGACAATATCACACAGTAAA
>JARDVA010120078.1:0-11182 GCA_030265315.1 Mopalia swanii
ATCAATCAATCAATCAATCAATCAATCAATCAATCAATCAATCAATCAATCAATCAATCAATCAATCAATCAACAAACCAACTATCCAAACAAGTGTTAATAATGACGTCCACCTACTGTCGTATACACAAATGCTATTAAAATCCATTATTTAAATGCAAATGTTTAGAAAAGAAATGTCTATTTTTTGCATTATTCAAATTATAAATGCAATACAGCATATGGTTGACAGTACTGCACTTCTATTCAAGTCCATATTTCCAATGCGCATTGATTAACATATTTTTACAGAATCCTTTGTAAGAAATATTTTGTTAATGAACATACTGGCACATGTACAGTTCTACATGTATTCACCCGGGAACATGTAAGCTTATTAAACAACTGAAAAAAATCTCAGGGTAAAATCTATTTCAAGAAAGATTAACATTTTTGTGTTTCCTATATATTAATTTGTTCAATTAAATGTTAACTGTACATGTACTTCATGCAGTAAACATTTAATGTTAAAAACTTATTTTTTCAACTTCATAACATTGTTCTTTTTTGGAGCTCAACAGTAAGAGATCTGTTTAGAAAACTTAGCTCCATTTTTTTAAGCAATATTGAGTAGATTTAATTAAGTTATAAACATAGAATTCAGGCCACAAATTCTGTGGCCAGACATTAAATTCTTTACAACTAGGGCTTAAGAGGTCAAGAATTGAGCTCAAATTTTAAAACAACAGATTTACCATAATTTACATAGAATTTGACCACAAGTTCTGCACCCTGAAATGAATTCCCTAAGACTAGGGTTTAAGATTTCGCACGATCGTACAAATTATTGTAGAATTCTTATTCTGACCACAAGTCTGTGCCCTGAAATTTAATTCCTTAAGGCTTAAGATTTGACCCCAGACAAAAATAGTCTTTGATTGTTAACACAGTTGGTTTGTGTGCCACAGAAACAATCCACAACTTGTCAGTTCCTAGAGTTTGGAAGGCCTCTATCTCATACTACACTGGGATAACACAACTCGGAAACAACCTGTGTTTAAGTTTTCCTTTCTTTGTTCATTTTCTGTGTAGATAATTGTGTCAAGTTTACATGTATTTCCTGTTTTGCTCCTAAAGGTAGAAACAGAAAAATGTTGCGATTTTAATTTATGAGGGCCAGCAAGAAGGAGGATTCCAATTGCTCTTGTGCTCTGTGGGTTAAGTGTGTGGTGGAGCCTTGGTTTTGTATCTTGTTATTATCCCTGTGTGTCTTTGTTTATTGCCAGAGCAGAGGAAAATTTAAAACAAAAAAGTTGGGTGCACTCAGAATTCCTAAATTCTTTATTACATGTAACAGCCTTGACAAAATGCTCTGGGTGCACATAGATAAATCTGGGTGCACTGGTGCACCTATGAACCCACTATTTCGAACCCTGCTCTAGAGACATGGGTAGTTTCCTTCACCCATTAGCCTGGTATATCGCCATATGAGTAAAATAACCATAATCAAACTTTTTTTTTAAAGTAATTTGAATGGAAATATAAGAGATTTACAAAATTAATCAATTGATTATTTGTGTTACTGTAGTGACCATTTAAACACTTTTAACTAAACCCAATTTTCAATTGAACTAAATAGGCATGTGCATTTTATAAACTGCCATAATTATTTCTTATGAGTGTGAAGTTCAACCCAATCAAAAGTTCTTGAAAATTTACATGTATTTAATTTAAATATGGCACATTCAATGTTAAACATGTACAATATAAAGGGACTGGATCACAATGAATTATACGACATGCACTTGGTCACCATCCTAAATTAAGCAAATCAAATTCAGTTCAATGCGATAATCTTTTTACATGATTTATTTCTTCTTTTTTTTTTAAGGAATTGGATTTTATATTTGGAATACTGTGGAATACAAATCTGCACGTGACGGATTACATTTTTAAAAAACCCAGTGGATTATGGTCTATTGTGGAATGAATTCATGCAAACATTAATGGATTAATGAGGAGCATCCTGGAACCACCTGTGTGAAAGTGAAAGGGATTTAATTTCAAATGTTGGACAATCATAAAACAGTTGATTCCAGAGACCTGGAATTAAAAATTGCATTTTAAGGTAAGTTTTCTATTTCAAATCTCAATCCCATTTTTTTTAGGTGTTTTTTTAATTTATTTTCTTAAAAGGGGATTCCAGAGAACTGGAATAACAAATTGCATTTTCAGCAAAAAACTATTTTTTTATTAAAGGAGAGTAAGGCTTGTGCCTATTTCGGACATACTTATTTATATTTGTTTGTTTGTTTGATTGGGGTTTAACGTCGTACTCAAGGGTATTTCACTTATATGACGACGTGCCAACCCAGTGGGTGAAAGAAATCACCCTCGACACCACTGGCAACAAACAAAGACAAGACGGGACAAATACAGGACTATAACAGGACGCTACACAGACATCACAAACAGATCGGCTTCCTGTTCCCCTTTAGCTCTGAGAGCACCAGAGAAACCTGAAGCTCCCTCCAACCACCCACTACTTATTTATAAGCTAGACATGTTTTTACATATATGGCAATGGTACTATCTACTGTCATTGCCTGTCGACAGATGGTGTATAACACCAATCAATCTTACTAGCATATCCTTGCAATATCTCAGTGAATGGTGAATTGAATTTACCACAGCTACAAAATAAATGCTAGCACAGATTGGTGAAATTCTAATCCTACTACATCGTATAGATCTGATACTCTCGAGGGAGCTAACCAGATTTGGTTCCTCTGTCTATCAATCAGGGTTCAATAATACGGTTTCTGTTGATCAGATAAAGTAATTAAGGGCTTTATTGGCAAGAGCTCTTCCATCAATTGAGCAGGATTCACCACCCCACCACCTGTCAATAATTTTGGGTCCATGTTGACCGAATCTCGGCACAATGAATTATGGATAAGCCTTCTGTCAAATAGCTCTCTGGCTGAGGGTAATATGTTCCAAGTATCATAAGAGTTTTTGGGGTCAATTCAGTTCCCGAAAACCCAAAGTAGAATAACATCCAACAGCTTTGGCAGAGGGATGTCCACCCGTCTAAATGGACACCCTGATGTGAACAATTGCTGCGTTTGGACACCCTGTTTTAAGAAACTTTAACATGCAGGAGAAAAGCTAACTGTTACAATAGGACACCCAGTTACTTGAAAAATGAAGCAAAATGACTATTTTGGAAACCTACTTTTAATTTCTGGTTAAGCCCCTGACGACTTCAAACAAATGTTGATGTATTATACTATAGCTAACTGTTTACCTGTGTCAAAATCCAGATGAATGGGGGTTCATGTGGAGAACCCTGACTGTGGTGACTGGCACCCTTGGAAAAAATGTAAAATTTCTCGCGACCACTAATTTTCAGGTTAAAAATTTCTCACTAGATTCTACATACGGCGATTATGGTTCGAACAAAAATCATAAACATCATGTACTATAGGATTAGCTTTTATGAGATAAATTTAACTTTTTTAAAATTTCTCATCAGACGTAGGATTTCATGCGACTCACGGTCGTATGATTTTCTAGGCGTGGTGACTGGTCTGATAAATTAGGGATAGGAACCTCGACAAACATTCTACAATCTCCACTGTCACGCATAGTCTAAGCTAGAGAAACATCCACCTGTCATTTTCCACAGGTAGATTTCTAAAAATGGTTCAAATGACAGGTAGAAATTCTGAATTTTAACATGGGAAAGATGGGAAAATGGAAAATTCCTCAAAATAGGGATTTATGATAGGCAGACTTCTAATCCTATATGTAGCTATTAACACTGCCCGTGAGTATAGACAAACTGCTTCACTTAATAGCACTGGAGGAGCATTAATTTCCTAACCCAGCAGAACTGTTAACATTTATGGTTGTGTTAGTGTGACAATAACTGTTGGATACACCCCACTCATAGTTGTGAAATATCATTGGACATGGCAGGAAACAGGGATCAACCAATCATAAATCTCCAATCAATAGCACCAATAACTAATAGTTTGGGGTTAATAGAGGCCAAATCTTTAAGCATTGAATAAGCCATTAAGAACAGCTCTTCCATCAATCCAATTATCCAATATACATGTAAATCACAGGACATACCCTCTCAGTAGTTTGGAGTTTATTAAGAGCAATTTAAGGCCAAATCTTTTAGCATTAAATTAACTTTTAAAGAACCATAGCTCTCTATTAATGGGACGTGATTCACAGGACATAACACCTCCCCGAAATTTTGAGTATGTGATGACCAACCCTTTGAACCTTGAAAAAGCGATTAAGAAAAATGGCTCTCCAATGATTGACAGGCCCGACGCCGTGGCTTAGTGGTTAGCAAGTGCGCTTCCTAAATCCTACTTCGATGTACCGTTCCCGGGATCGAGTCCGTCTGTCGACCCTCAGGTATATGAGTGAGTCACAAGATGTGGCTACGGCAATCGTTGAGGTGGTTTTTATGAGCTTTCCTCCCGGTTTTCCACCATAATAGGGCAAGGAACAGTGTGAAGTTGACAATCCGTCGTCATATAAGTGAAATACCCTTGAGTACGACGTTAAACCCCAATCAAACAAACAAACCAATGATTTACAGGACATAACACCTCCCAGAAGTTTTCAGTATGTGATGACTGTAACTGTATAAAGTACCTCTCCATGACATGTTTCAGAGCCTCTCAGTTTTCACCTTTGATTGCCCAGACGGCATCAAGCAATCAATGACTAAGTTATGTTTAACTCCTGATTACTCACATTTGAGAGAAAAATTAAGCTGTCAATTTGATCAGTTTATATTATTATTTCACATAGAACAGTTAGTAAAATTTGTTTGGTTATTGTCAGGTTTATTTATCAAGCAATCAATGACTAAGTTAAGTTACTCCTCATTTGTCACATTTGAGAGAAAATTAAGCTCTCAATTTATAAATCAGTTTATATTATTATTTTACATCTAAAAGTCAGTAAATTTTGTAAGGTTATTGTCAGATTTATCACCGGCCCTTATTTCCATCCCTGGCCAGGGTCAGAATCGTTATTGGATATTTTGACAGTTGAAGTCCGAGAGAAGAATATAGGTACCCCACTACAACATTGCTGGAGAGTGGAGACTCTAGTATCACTCATGAAGCATGGAACAGTCATATTTCCCAGCTACTAAAACCAGACCATTATCCTTGGTAATCTGATGGGTGAAATTCCTGGCTTCAGTCTCAATGTCCATCAAGCACTGACCAATAACAGGGTTAATTCCATCAGATAAGATAATTAAGGGGGTTTAACGGCACAAGCTCTTCCATCAGTCTGATTGCAGCCATTCTGTCTTTTCTTTATAGCACATGAGGAATACACATATCTTCCTTTTTTTGTCAAAAGATCCAAACATTCCTCATTTAATGTTTGTCTGGACCACGGGCTTAACCAGAAGTCAATAGTATGGTGTCCAAAATGGCCATTTGACTTCAGTTTTTTAGTAACCGGGTTTCCAGCTTTAACAGTCTCACTATCTCCTTCATGTTTAATTGTTAAAGTTTCTTGAAAACGGGTGTCCAAATGAGCCAATTGATCAATTCAGGGTGTCCATATGGACGGGTGGACACCCCTCTGTCTAAGCCCTTGGTCTGGTTGCTAGTAACCTGATTATTATAAAGCAGTCAGAAATTCTGAAAATACACAGGTTGACATTCTTGATATTTCAACTTTAATTAAGTCATCGTCAGGAGATGAACAATTAAAACTGTTTTTTCTTCTTTCAAATACTGATTATAATGGCGGAAGAAGATATATAGGTGTAATTATATACATGTATGTAATAATCCAATCAAAAAAAGCTTTTTTTTGTGATAATGCAAAATAAAAATGTGATTTCAAACAATTTGAAGAGCCCAGGATACAGACGGATGTTTTGTGCCGATAAACAAAGTGAATACGGTATAAAATGCTCTAATCATTAATGAGGCATTAATTAGTCCGCTAGTGTAATTAGTCTATTAATTACCCTGTGATTATTTCATATTATCAGTATATCACTGTGCTGGATATATGATAGAAAGGTTATATTCCTTGTTTATTACATGTAGCACTCTGGCTTTACTCATAATTTAGTAACTTTACTATGTTAAACTCCTCAGTGGTAGTCATAATAAGATTGTTTTCATTAAATTGTATACGTCTGTAAATTATTATGATTATGGCCTCAACCTGTCAACAGGCTGTTTGTTCAAAGAGTAGCAATGCTATCTTTATCAGTACTTTAGCACTGGATGATTCAGGAAGATTAACTTTGCAACATTATGGAAACGTTTCCCATCTTGGTTGTGCTAGTGTGAATTACTGTGGGAATACACCGCCGTTGGTCATATAAGTGAAATACCTTTAAGCATGAAACACTGAATCAGCCATATTAATTATCATCGATTACTTGTGACTGAAAATTTTTGGATTTTCATTATACAATGGTTCTCTCCCTTTTTATTGTCCGTCCAGGACTAACAGCTATCCTGACACTAGGTTTTACAATACACCAATTTAGAATTTGACATATATATTGTTAGATGTAATTGGGTCAAACTCATAGCGAGGCTCTGACCTATTTAAGGGCAAATATATTGTATTGTTCCTAATTACTGTGTTGCACTTCCTGCATTGAGTTTTGTTCCTAATTACTGTATTGCACTTCCTGCATTGAGTTTCTATTAAATATTACATGGTGTTATATTAGACCATGATATTTAATACACATGTCAGTTACATTGAAGTCTATAAATCAATATTCTCGCTTCAAACTATCTTCAACGGATGTCTGGCATAGACCTTTACATCTATGACCACTGTTTTGGTTGATGCTCACTAATGTAATTATATTTTTAAAAGAACTGTTGCTTTGTTTTCTGGTTAAAATTGTGATTGCAAGATTTGGCGATCAATCAAAGAAATTTTTTTTAACATTTAACTGTTAACAAATTTGATATTTATGTTTCTCACAAAATGTTCAATTTGGTTCATTAGTGTAAAAACTTAAATTGGTTTATACAACCAACTATTGCCAATTTGGAGTTGAAAGCTCAGCCATTGCCTATAATCAGCATGACTTTAGACTCTATCAGGGACTCCGAACTGTACATTGTTCCTTCATTCCATCGTCACAAGTTGCTACAGCCGACTGTTTGCATGCTAAATAATTATCTGCAGAGTTCAGCATTCCCCAAGAAATTTGTGCATCCGTCATGTAAGATAAGACTTCAATTTAAAGTGTTAAATTTATCAATATTATATGTGCTTAGGGCTAGTTTAGGGTACGGTTTAGTGTAAGATTAAGGGTTAAGTTTAGTGTTAGATTTAGCATGATTAGGTTTAAGTTTAGAGATAGGTTTAGGGTTAAGTTTAGGGATATGTTTAAGGTTAAGTTTAGGGATACATGTAGGTTTAGGGTTAAGTTTAGTGTTAGGCTTAGGTTAAGGGTTAAGTGTAGCATTAGATTGTGCATTAGGTTAGGTTTGGTTTTGGGTTAGGTTTAGTCTTCAGATTATTGTAAGGTTTTTTTTATTAACCATAATCCAGAACAAAGGATTCACGTTCTGTCTTACAATACATGATGGACATCGAAGAAATTCCTAAAATATAAAACTAGCAACTGATTAAAAACAGATGATTTCATTTGCAACCAAAAAAAAAAGAAGGGAAATTGCACGATACATGTATTTTGGTCTACTCCTCTTTTTAATAGATGGATATATTTATAAAGAACTATATCTGTTATTATCTGAGACAGGAGTCACAGACAAACAATGACAAGGTCAAGGTCATAACTGTAGTTATTCCAACAGCCGTGCAGCCTAATAGAGGAATCAGTAACTGCAGGGAACATTCTGTTAGCGTCCACCCGAGTCTATCTCGTGTACCTTGTGTTTAGCTATTGATTTCTCCTGCGAGTGTTTTCACTGCTGTTTAACATGGACTAAGGAACATGTAGGAACAGCATAAAGCAGTCAGAGTCTGTTTAACATGTGTATATCCACCAGCACAGTGGAGCCAAATAAAACTGGCTACATTGTTTCCCTGTTCCAAGCCCACCCATATAGCCTGGGTAGAATTTCCTGGTGGTTTGAAAGATAAGCCTCATAAAACGAAAGATTTGTTTATGTCTGAAAATTTCTCTTCTTTGTTACATTTTGCCACATGTGTACAATATATAATGTTTGATGAGATATAAACAATTCATTAAGTTATTCATCCATTCATTCGTTCGTTCGTTTGTTCCTTTCTTCCTTCCTTCGTTCGTTCATTCCTTCATTCCTGCATCCATCCATCCATCCATCCATCCATCCATCCATCCATCCATCCATCCATCCATCCATCCATCCATCCATCCATCCATTGAACTTGTACACATACATGTATAGCAGATGTTAGATCAACAGGATTAAATTCCAATTTATTACAGAACATAGGCATTATTTTTGTTTGAGAAAAACTGGACACAACCCAGAAAACGCTTGACTTTCTGCTGGTTGCTGGCACTGGGCCCAGTGGAAGCCTGCTGCATAATTTGGTATTAAAAATTATCTACATGTATGGATGAGTTGATGTCAAATAACAAAGTCTAGCTAAATGTACTATATATTGTAGCTACCTACAGTGAAGACGGCACAGACAAAAGGACAGTCATCTAAAATCCAGGTGATTTGGTATCTGGCTGGTGATTGTGGGTGCAATATCCATATAGCAAAAGTTTTGAGGTGGCATATGTTTTGACAAAAAGACTCCCCGAGGTATTCCAAAATACCATTACCATTATAACTTCTAGCAGTTGGGACAGAGAAATAGGCTTTACCACAGGGGTTCTTACATATTACAGGGATTTTTATAGACAAAAATTTCTCATAAACTCAATTTGATATTGCCTAAAAATCAATTTTACCACCTTTTCATCGAAAATCCACTGTTAATTCTGAAATTAATAGCTCGCCAGTGGCCGAAATAAGCCAAAACTCAAACAAAACTGAACATCAAATTTAAGAAAAATTCAATTTGCCGTTATTTTTCATAGGGGTATTCCCGATGAAAAAGTGTCTATAAAAACCCCTGTGTTATTTCTATGGACTGACCAAAATTTGAGTGTCCCAACTGGAGATACATGCATGATTGGCTTTTCTCATACTTTCTCCATCACCTGTCTTTTTGTCCATCCCTGCTGATCGGTATGTTTTTGTTAATGCTAATATGGTTTCCAAACGGACGTCACACTGATTTTTAAGTGTTATTTAACCCAGACATTGAATGGCCGTATAGGCATGGATCGTGTCTGGTATAGGTTTCAGACTTTCCAGCATCTAGTTCAGGGCTGTGGTTAGCCTTACATGTTGCAAGTATGCAGGCCTGTGATGTTAACTTTTCTGGCAAAACCTTGAAGTCGGTCCTCTCAAATTTTGTGAGGTACATGTAACCTAACTTGATTTTTTATATACATAAATATGCCCACGCCTGGAAAATCATGCGACCCTGGGTCGCATGAAATCCTACTTCTGGTGAGAAATTTTAAAAAAAAAACAAAACATTTTTTATTTTTTTTATTTTTTTTTATTATTATTTTGTATAAAACCCACTTCGATATTGATGTCAAACCGAAAAAAATTTAATTTATCACATAAAAGTTAATCCTATGGTACATGATCAGAGCAGTATCCAGAGCCATTTTAGTTACGTAAAACATATGGGCTCCCAAACTATTTCAAGCCCAAATTAATGTCAATATATTACTATTTTCCTAATATCTCTGTTAAAATCAAGCTAAAACCAGATTCAGAACCCTGATTATGGGATAGGAATTTGGGATAGGAACCTGGGAAATTTGTCTAGAAATTGCCCTGATGATGTTTAAGATTTTTTTCAAACTACAATCGCCGTATGTAAAATTTGGTGAGAAATTTTTAACCTGAAAATTAGTGGTCGCGAGAAATTTTACATTTTTTCCAGGGGTGAATTAATATGCCTTTATGTAAAATAAAGCAAAATTGCTTTAAAATACAATTTTAATTGATTATTGGATAATTAAATTTATCAAATAGAAAAATGCAAATTTAGATGAAGACCGCAAACAATTTTGTAAACCTATAAATCAGTCCTCCTAGACTAAGCTTGCATAACCATGGGGAGACCCCGTTCTGTCCGTTCTCCCCAACAGCACAGCCCTGGGTCTGAAGTAGGCCCTACAGATCTGGGCTGTTGGGGAGAACGGACAGAACGGGATCTCCTCATGGTTTATATCAACTTCTGCAAACTTATTTTTGGAGAACCTATATAAAGGTTTTCCAAATTGTTTGCAATGTTAGTCTTAATTTGCATTTGCTGATGATTTTGTCAATCCAATCATCAATAAAGTTTGCATTATTAAGCAATTTTGCTTTATTTATCATAAATGTGCATCTATGTATAAATTTAAAGAATCAAAAAAGGAGAGGCAAATGTTAGGTTATCTCACAAAATTTTAGAGGACTGATTTTAAGGTTCTGTTTGAAAAGATTACAGCACAGGCCTGGAGTAGCATCAATGGGTTACTGGTTCATCTGTATATATAATGCAGACTTGAGATGTTTGAGTGACTTTTGCTTAAATAAACTAGCTAATACGTTTGTTTATTTTACCGCTGTGAAAACATTGACATGTGAGATTAGTTCTTAAGTGTTCTTCTTTCTGACCTCATGGCAGTGCTTTGCTCGCGACCATGGCTTAGTGGTAAGTTTATCCTACTTTAATGTACTGTTCACGGTTTCAAGTCTGTCGATTATCAAGCAGTGAGTAGTGTGAAATCCGTCCTCACAGAAGGGAAATTTTCTTGAGTATGACGTTTATCCAGTCCATTAACTAGTTAATGGACTTCTGGTTTAACTCTCTAAAGTCAAACAAACAAACAAACAAACCTTTTCAGTGTTGAACTCTCAGTAAAGTGTTTGAGAAGCTCTCGTGTCTAAGCAAAGGAAAACTCAAGAGATGACCAAATTAAATGTTTTACAAGGACAATTATATCCCTTTCTTTCTTTGATATTTCTTACAAATTATATTAATATCCATTACCCACTCTCGAGATGTCCCTAGGTTACCCATAACACAACTCCAGATTAAGGTTTATTAAGAAACTTGTCTCTGGGAGTTATCTAGAACATAAGATGATTCA
>JARDVA010120300.1:0-11179 GCA_030265315.1 Mopalia swanii
CATAAATCTTGACCGTTTTGACGTCAGAGGACCGCTTTGCACGGATAAAATTACCTCCCTTGCCAACTTCCCGAGCCCCCCATTGAAAAGTCAAGCAAAATTACCATATTTCTGGCTAAGCCCCTGACCTAAACACAACTCTCCCAATCAATGCTAGTAGTTTGCAGTGGATTGTTGGGGGCAACTTCACCCTGATCTCTTTGTGGTGTGTTTGTTTGCATCTAGTGATTGTCCTGGCAGGGTCTCTCTTGCCATGTGGCGGAGGGTTGGGAGGGAGGGACCTGTTACCTCGGTGCTTTCAGAGCTGAAGGGCAACATGAATCCGATCGGTTTATGATATCTTTGTATTATGTCCTGTGATTGTCCTGTATTTGCCACGTCCTGTCTTAGTCAAGTCTTGTCTTTGTTTGTAGCCAGTAGCACAATCAGTCAAACAAACAAACAACCAAACTGTTGCCAGTTGAGATGAGGGGGATTTCACATCTGTTGTGCAACTTGTGCTGACACACCATCACCATCTGGCATGATCTGCCATATAAGTGAAACAACCTTAAGTATGGCACAAAGTCCCAATCAAACAAACAGACAAGTCTAAAGAGTTCAGTTATATACAGCATGACAGAAGAATTAAGACGGGGCTTTATTTGACTGGGATAACTTGAGGTTATGTGAATGAATTAAACATCATAATTAACATGGACAGGTGCCCTCAGGTTGTTGTTGTTCTTGACAGCATGTAAAGGTAAATCTGGAGACCGTGTTGTGGCTCTGTTGATAGTGTATTGTACCTGTTCAGGGTTGTACTCTACATAAATGGGGTTAAGACCAGGCACTTATAGGGAGCTTCATGTTGCCCTGGTGCTCTCAGGGCTAAGAGGCAACATGAACCCCATCTGTTTATGATGTCTTACTTTATACACCATGCAATTTACACACTTTTTTTTCTGCGCTTGATGCATGTTTTGTGTTTCATTGTCATACATGTACCATTGTTTATTGATGTGTTGTTTCTCTTAAAATACACCCTAACAGGGAGGGTCCGCCAGTTTTCTTCTTATTATCATGACATCCCAGTTCTACAGGTGTCTAATACATGTTTATATTACCACAATAAGGTAGCTCAACCAGTTTTGCATTTACATATACCTGTTATTAGCTTTGTTTTGTTTGATGTTTTTTTTGTTTTTGTTGTTGTAAAGGGAAAAGGAGCGTATATATCAAGCTTATATAGCTACATTTAGTAAAATACATATTTTGCTATTTGTCTAGTTTTTGTCTTAACAAGAGATAGTATGCCATTTATTTATTTATTTGTTACATATTTTGTCTAGTAAAATAGTACTTGTATCTTATTTTTCTTGCCGATTGCTAATGAAAAAACATGTCATGATATTTGATGGTTCAAAGTTTGGACTGGTATTTTTCACTGAACCATTTGAGCATGGCCTTTAATACAAATCAATCGAAAACTTAAACACCCAGCTAAATTATCAGCATACATTTAGGGTATGCTCTGTCTTTGAACATATAAATGCACTGCAAAGAAGATGGCTAGGTATTTTTATTTTGTCGTTTCTTACGTAGTGACTAGTCTGACAACAACACATGGTATAACAACAGTCTCACCTACATGGAATAAAGTACTTTATAAAGATGTTAAGCACACTTCTGTATAAACTATTATACCAGATATTTTGTAAAAATGTGTTTTTGAGACCAGAGAATGACAAAAGAGCTGTGAAATGATAATGTTAACATTGCACCCATTGGGTGTTTATAAGAGGTGTGTGCAGTCTGTGTGTCTCATAACCTTGTTCCTGTGACCTGGATAGTTCAGTGTAAATATTACACACCACATTCTTCTACAACATGGCTTACCAAGAAACAGGCATTACAATGTATGGTACGGAGTAAACAGATTCTCTTCAAATAACAACAGACTCCCCCAACATGTGGGCTCAATTTAGACAAGTGAGTACCTAGCAATAGTAGAAAATATTCCGGTTGTCACAGGCTACTACTGATTATTATTTACCTACAAATCCATGTTATGACAGGCCCTGTTAAAATGTAGCTCCAGTGGTGTATTCTTAACTGGTTGCAGACCAGACCGACTCGAGTTTCATTGAAGTTGACAAGCACTGGGATTTTATATAATTTATAAGGAATAGTTTCATAGTATACAGATTCAGAAGTACATTTAGCTGAAGACAACTGAATATCTGTTTTTAACAGCAAGTGAGCAAAGAAGTGATTTAAGATATTGTATAAATCTAGTAGCGTTAATGCACCATACAGATGTTAAAAGGAAAACTATGCTTTACCGGGAATAACACAGTGGGAATATATGCGTCTACCCTGACATAAAGCCTTTTAAAGGGATCCCCGGACTCCCCCCTCTGGGTGCTGTTTTGTAAGTTTTTCTGGTCCCTTATTGTCTATTAGTGTACCCTCAATCACTGCATGAGAGTCTGATATACGAGACATATTCCCTTGCATGAAGATTAATAATATCATTTAATATGTGGTATAGTTTACTTTTTTTGTTAGACAATCACTTCCTCATGCTGCTCAAGTTAAATTTGTCTTTAATATTAGACCATTCTCTTGGCTATATTTCTCTGCCTGTAACAGAGCGGATCAGGTTATTCTCTCATCTAGCAATTGAACAACTATTTTCATTATGGACACTGATAGACTTATAATATTTATTGGATCAAAATTTCAGGTATGTCAAAATTATCAATCCCTTTAATGAGAATGACAGGTGTAAGTTTAATAGGTAGATGTCAGGAATCACATTTATATCAAAGTATATTAATTTTATTATTTTGCAAAAGGAGTTTTGCCACCACAAGAAACAAATTACAAGTGTAGTTAAACATGTAAGAACAATATTTTCGTAATTTCGGGATAACACTATTTTAGTTTGAACAGATTCTAGTTCAGAAAATTTTGCCAACTAAGAAAGTGTTATCCCAAAATAACGAAAATACTGTTAATCTTCACTTTCTAAAAGACACAAAAATTATTCATGTAAGAACAAACCTAACACAATGTTTGAGGCCACCCTTCCAACATTTCTTAACAAATGTTGTACATTTTTGTATCCAATCACTTTGATTTTAAGATCACAAATTATTTTGTGTTTAATAGGATAATTGTTTATCATTTTCTTGTCTTTTTTGTTTCTGTTTTTCTGCTGACTAGACTATATCTTGTCTACACCTGAAACAAGATATCTGAATATTCAAATTTAACGTCCATCAAAATACACAGGTTCCTAGAACAGCAGTTTGTAGACTTAGATAGCAACTACATGTAGCTTTGATTAATAAGCCAAGGAAAGATGTGAATATTCGCTTATTAAAACTTTTTCCTAGTTTAATTATAACTCTTCAAACACACCAAAATCCACAGCAACTTCACTTAAAGTTCAGTTTTTTGTATAATTTAAGGTAACAGTAAACTTAAAGCAATAAATATTGAGAAAAAAACTTCAGTGAGAAGTAGAGTAAATGTCAATTTATCAGATTAAACTGTCAAGGTCATGCATGGTTGGTTTTTCAGCTGAACCAGCAGAATGAATTCGGGAAAGTTTTGGACAGTTTTCATCTAAGTATCAGTGATGTTGATTGATCTAGTAAATTTGCAATTAACTGTACCAGTAAATGGATACACAAGAGAATTGATTGATAGGTTATTAATAATGGACGTGCAATCTTTGTTTACTAATATAAGACATTTACACCAGTTCATTTTAAACATTCATACTCAAACTGTAACAGTACAATAATTTCAAGTTATCGCATAAGTCATGTTTTTCACCACAAAGTGCCATGCTATAAAAATACATTTATGTAAACATTGAGAGGAAATAAATGGCTCATCTTGACAATCAAGATTATTTTTACTAAAAGACTAATTGGACAAATAAAAGTGTCTGCCAGGTTCACTGTACACTGATGAGGAATGTTGTTAAATTGACTTTTTATATAAACAAATCTGATGTCTGTTCTTAAGTACCCTAAATCACCTCCAATTTCGCCCATGACAAATCCTTACTTATTTGGTTGTTGTGACAATATTACAGCATGTATTTGAACAAATATATGTTTTCTGACAAATGTTGAGGATTTCTAACTGAAAAATTCATCTTGTGCTCCTCAGACACAATTGACAAGTATTTTAAATAGTTTCTAAAATTGTAATTTTATGGACAAATTTGGGGGTGATTTAGGGCACCTGTCTGCCTGAAGGGGATGACCTATTGTTTTTGTACCTGTTCACTTGACCTGATTATCTCGTTGTTGTCTTAATTCCCACAGTTAGACATGTGTCATCTATATTTCATGATATACATGTCTTAAATTAAAACTTACTTTATCAAGTGTCTCGGTGACTTGAGCCTGCAATTAGAATTGATTACTCAGCAGTATATGCATTGAAGAGGTGTAGGATTTCATTTCATCTGCTGTAAGTTCAATTCAGATTACTGCTATACTTTAACTGTATTGCAGCTATAAAGTGTTAAATTGTATTACCTAATGTTGATAAGCTTGTAGTAAATAAATCTCAAATATAAATAATTTTGATAGAATTTGTGATCATAAGTTGAAAGTTTCTATACATTTTATGATTATGTTTGGGTTAGTCAACGCTGTTAAATCATCACATCCTTTTAATATACATTTGATGTGAAACATCAAGCAAGCCAAAAATAATTTTTTATCTATAAAGCAATGAACCAGAATTCAATACAATGGAGAAAAAAATGCCTCAAACAGATCTATCAGGGGCTATGTTTGTTAAGTACTTTAATAGGCTCCTTGTTTAAAGTACAAATTATGTCAAAGATATAAATAATTAAGGGTGTAACGATGCATCGAACTATCGATATATCGCGATAGTCCGTGATCCGATAGCAACATATGGATAGTCATACGGGATATCGATAGTGGATGCAACTATCGATAGTTTTGATAGTTGAATAATTTTCCTGAGTATGAGTTGTACACAGGTGATTTGTTTTAGTAAACATAATTTTGAGACATTGTTCGGAATAGGTGCTAGTTTAGATAGTTGAATAAGTTTCCTGACATTATAAGTCGGTTTATTTTAAAGCCTTTTATCCGATTTTCATCTGCGTTAATTTTGTAAGCTGCGTATAAACAGTGAAAAAGCACATTCTACTCAAAAGTTTTTTTTTTTAGTGGTGTTTGTTGATTGTGCGTGCATGTATCCGTTGGTCATGTAAAAATACACAGTCGGGAAACCTCGGTTCGTCGGCGAAAAATCTTCGGCTTTTAAAAACCAGAATTGTGAAGCAGCTCTGTGATTGGTCAGTTTAATAAACCAATAGACATTGTAGGTGGGGTGATTGTGTTAGACCTCAATATAAGCGACAAACAAAACACGGGGAGCGTATTTGAGATCTTATCTTAATTAGACTGGGTTTATGGATTACATGTTGTCGGACTTGTTTTTCACCTATGTATTTTCTGGTCGGAATTAATGTTTAATTTTATGTGAAGTAATAAATAAGCTTATCTAATGTCTTATTGATAATCAAAATACAGCTGTTAAGGGGGATCCATTAAAAAGCTAGCTAGTCAAATCACCCTTCGAAACCTGTGCACCTGTATGGTAAATTGAAGCTGTCAATATCAAATAGAAGGGGACAGTACACTACCTCACTGTAAACAAGTGTCTGTCTATTCAGGGTTTTCATGTTGAGGCATGTCAACATACCACAGATCATGTATGTCATCTAGTTTGAGTTTGCCATGTGCTTCGGAAATCAGATTATGGCTTTCTAAGGTATGGTGGTCAAACACAGCATATGTGTTTTGATTCTGTAATATCTCCTGCCAGCCAGGATATATGTAACAGTGTTATGGAGAAGACAAAACATGATTTCTGTTATAACACTGCATACACACTGAATGTACATTGTTGTCAATTTAATTATGCCTGAGGTCTAATTTATTATCATATCTGAGCATTTGCTGATCATGTTTATATCACTAATTAATCATCAACATTGTGACATTATATTATTAATAATCTATTTTTGGTTTACTACAGATGCACTGATTCTGCAGATTATTTACATTTTCAGAGAGTGAGTTGGAGGTGTTATCTGCATGACACGCTGTTAGAAATAAATAAGTAAAGTCAATATCTGTTTGGAACAACTTGGCCACATCTTGATTATTGAGAATTGCACAGGTTCCCCAAATCATTAGGGTCTCATGTGAACAAACCCATGCTGTCTGTCAAATGCCGGGGAAAGCCAGCCCAATGGGTTCCCATTGATACAGTACACTCAGGCAGAACCTCACCAAATTTACCCTAGCATTAGAACCATATGGAATTCCCTCAATGGATTAAATGTTTTTCTGTGGTGAATTTAATACTTTTTTGTATGCACTTGTACTTGTATTTTGGTAACTCCCACCTCCTCTAGAGACTCTGAAATGTATGAATAATGTAAAGGGTGTAGCCTAGGCCATTTTGTTAATAAAATGCAAATCAAGATCAGCCCATATAAATCATAAATGCTCTCTATATCAACATAAAGCAATGTATTGTAATTATGATATGACTGCAGTCATATAGCACAATGGCTGTTAACACAAGATTACAATGATGTGCTTGAGTTAACCCTAATAATAAATATGTATAGTATGATATACTTCCTGACAACTCAGTGTTATGTGTCATTGGCACCACTCATTCTGTGCCGTGTCGGTTCACACAAGTAGTACTTAATAGATCTTGGAGAGAATGCTGTATCTTTAAGTTTGTCTATATTGATACTATGTATGTGAATAAGGTTGAACAGATACTGTTATCCTGTGTATTTCACAGTTTTAATCAGCGAGTTTACTGCAGTCTGAGTATGTCTGATTAGGCTGCAGTCAATATCTGAACTGCTACTATAATATGGGATGATTTATTAGTTTCAAGCTATCCCCATTCCTGTGTCTGTGTTGCTCCTATATGCTGACTGGTTGATATTTGTGACTTCTCGGAAACCACATGACTTTTATTGGTATCTGCAGTGCAACATTGGGAATATCTTTTCAATATTTATCAAGTTTTCTACCTTTATTTCTTTTCTGGTCTCCACAAACCTGTGGGTTTTTATCTCTGGTTTCCAATACAAGCCTGTGACTGTGTAGTACAGTTTGTGAAATTCATGTGGATGAGATGAAAAGTGCTTCGGATCAGTTATATTCTATTTGGTTTATACAGAATGAATAAGTTGTGAAACAAAAAAATGTCCAGTAGTTTGTGTATAACCTGTTGTGTCACAAACTATATATGTGTACACTACTTTGCAATGGTGTGCATTATCAGTAAAATGTTCTTTTGATATAATCAAAGTTTGCAATAGTATTTCAAGTTTTGTTTCACAACTGGATATTCGATAACAAGTAACAAATCACTAATTTTAAGGTCATGACACCTGGTGGAGATGTCATTATACTTAATAAACATATAAACAGGTGGATAACTGGATATATGGTTGACTGATAAAGCGTGTAGTTTTTCGCGGTGAATTCCTCCCACACACTCATCTGTGGCTGTATTATTGTGACAATCTTACCATGAATGGCCTCATTTCACAGAGCTTAATGAAGAACTGTAAAGTGGCAATGGGCAAGTTCTCCCAATATGCCTGCATTCCTAAGGTAAGTCAGACTGCGAGATACTTTGTTGTCCTGTCTGACCTCACATCTCTGTGGGGTTTCAAATGGTGGTTTCAGTGTTCATAATAATAATCTGTAATCTCCATCAGCATAATCTTAATGAACATTTTCGCTTGTTTCTGTTAACATGGCTCATCTTGACAATCAAACTTGATACGTATCTAAACCGCTAACATGTTTTAGCAAGCAGAACACTTTAATTATTTAGCTACAGAGATACTGTAAGAGTTCAACCCTTAATCCACTAAGTGTATGAATCCACTATGAATTTCTCCCTACATAAAGCTCTGATACAGGGTTCTCAAACAATGTTACTACTTCCTTTTTGTTTATACTTTATAGTTGTTGTCTCTCAAATGTTGTCCAGAAAATTACAAATTATTCAAGTATTTAAAGGGCATGAGGTCTTCTGAGAGAAATATAAATATAAATTAGTTTGTGAAGGTGCTGTGATTGCTTTCATGGTCAAGAAAAAGTCAACTCAAATGTTTTGTGTGAAATGTAGGTGACGTCTTTCTGACATTGTATAAAAAATAAGTTGAGAAATTCACATTTTAAGAAAACTTATTTTGTATTTAGTGGGAAAACTGTTAGTACTGTAGCATTTAAGTTTATTTTATCAAAGTAGATTACAATTTTTGCATAACGGAAAATAAATAATTTTAGACTAAGTAAATATATAGACATGACATGTTTATTGTCATTAGGCTATGTTAGATTGCCATGAAATTTGGATCCGGGGAAAATCAAGCTTTCTCTAATAATAAGTTGTACAGATAACACTCGTGAGTCACTTACCGGTTTACCATGCTATATGTACAGCAGTAACAGGAAGCAATCTAAGAGTGGACTGCTTTATTCTCATTGTAATACCACGCATATAAAACACAATATACTACACCGGATTTAGTCAGTTACTGGTACTGAAATGGGAAGTATTTGTCACTTAAAGAACCAAAAGCGGGTAAGAAAATACCTGCTTGTTTAAATACCATCTTTTTATGTCTTTGTGGGGAAGTGATGCCTTATTTTGAAATTGCAGAAGGTTAGATAGAGGGGCCTGTTGTCTGTAATCTCTGACCTAATGAGGAACACAAAGGTTAGATAGAGGGGCCTGTTGTCTGTAATCTCTGACCTAATGAGGAACTCAAAGGTTAGATAGAGGGGCCTGTTGTGTTTTATTTCACCTATCCATGCCATTTATACCAATATCGTTGACACTTGTCAGTGTTTGTTGCCTGTGATGCGACGTGGTTTCTTTCACACATTTGGGCTGGCGCACTATCATATGAGTGGAAATGAGTTTAATAACAAATAAGCCACAATCAAACATATTAAGAGTTTCTATATGATTTTCTAAGGCTGGAACTTGGGCAGACAAACAAGTAATGAAACATCCTTTTTCAGTACAAGGGTTATTTGACATGATCAACTTATTTATTTTGTGTCACAGTAATTGTACATTCTGAGAAATAAATTACCAAAAATGCACTTTGTTATTATTGTGTGACACTTATATAATAATTCAGTTTGCAATAGTGAATAGTTTCAAAGTTATTATTGGATCTTCCCAAAATGTACATTTTTATTATCCTGAGAATCCTAGTTTTCCAAAAATGTATATATCAATATATGTATGCTTTTGTGAATTAAAATCGACATACTTATGGGCTTAAAAAATGTTTTCTTCAAAATTGACCAATGGTTCCAGCAAGACCTGAAATGAAATATGACCTAAGTGAAGAAAGGTTATGTAAGAAAACTAATAGATAATAGAGTAAACGTTTAATGGAAACAGATACACGTTCATGTAATCTGGCAAGTGCATGTCCTGAACAGTAAGGTCAGATGATAAGTGATTTATGTTTATTACGAGGAGGGCTCAAACATACATATAGTATGGTTCACAGGGTCGAGACCAGGCTAGTAAAGTTCCTGAACTATTGGTAATTTTGACCAATGAAAAATTTAGTAAAATTGTATCTTTGACATGTTATTAGTACCTAAAAACTTCTAGCAGTTGGGACACTAATAAAAATATCATGTAAGACCCCCTGTGGTAAAGCATATTTCTACTAGTCCATCTGTTAACCAGCAGGTATATGAGTGAGTCACAAGATGTGGCTCCGGCAATGGGATGGTTTTTATGAGGTTTCCTCTCGGTTTTCCACCATAACAGGGCAAGGAACAGTGTGAAGTGGACATCCGTCATCATATAAGTGAAATACCCTTGAGTATGATGTTAAACCCCAATCAAACAAACAAACATATCTTACAGTTCTTGTCTTAAGTTAGTGTAAACATGTAAATGCACTACATGTTTTGTTCTAATCTAAGTATGCAATGCAAATGATATAATTTGATAGGTTGTTCTATTCCTTTTCCGTATCTAAAGTGTCTAATTATATTAACTGCATTTTTAATGAAGCAGAAAATGTATGTGCATTTACAGTTAATAGGGTCTATGTTTATCCCGGTTACTATGTCTATATTGCTTTCAAATGAACTGAGAAAATACTGTTCACATGTATATTCATCAAGAATCTGAACACTAGATCAAAATCAGCAACATGAATTGCTGTATTTGTGTTATCTGCCTTTTGCAAGAACAATTTGAGTGATTAACTCCAGAACTGTGCAGACATGCCGGTCCAGCTCAAGGGATGTTGAAAATCAGTTTAAGAAAAACAGGGAGAAAATGGCATTGGCGTTTACAATTGCTGTGATTTGCACCTATCTGTCATAAAATCATTCATAATTAGAGCATGTATAGATCTCCAAAGCGGCAATATTAAGTGGGGCCATGGCCATTTGTTATTGATCCCAGGATTATTTCACGGAATTTCTCTTGCATTATCAGCTCATATCATATTAAATTTATTTTTAGACTGCTATTATTTATTATTTGAGGATCTACTGAATTTAGAACTAAGCTAAAATCCTCTAGTGTCATGTGACTGCCTCTTTGGTTTAACAACGTTCGCCAACAAATGAAGGTCTGCAGTAACTTCCTTAACAAATAATTTTATGGATTTAAAACAACAATTTCCTGTTTTGAAATTTGGAAATTTCCTTCACGGATCTATTGAAGGTTTTGTTAGTTTCGTATAATGTTTGATTTTAATTGTAGTTTAAATTATTCTTTTATCATTAAGTGTCAAGTTGGTACAGTAACATGAGAACACGATGGGAAAATTGCAATTGAGATGTGAAGCTATGAAGTAGAAATGATTGTTCGCAAGAATACAGTACATATGTTTCCATTGGATATTAAAACAGTTTTAATTTAAATTCTCTAATCCTTTACTCTCAGGATATATTCTGTGTGTACTGTATTTGTGTGAAGATTTTAGTATTGTTGATATCCAATTCTTGTGCCTATTATTATGCCCACCCTATAATGTATAGGGGAGGCATATAGAGATTGGTTTTTTCCGTCCGGCAGTCTGTCCGTCCTTCCG
>JARDVA010120411.1:0-11178 GCA_030265315.1 Mopalia swanii
ATATTTCTAATCAAATTCTAGTTGCTTATTTCACTGACATGCAATAAAATACATATCTATGAGAAAAGACGGACGAGAGAGGGAGATGGATTGCTAACATATTAAAATCATTTTAAACATTTTTTTATGAACATAAAGTAAATTTTTCTTTTATATTCTTGTAGGCCTATCGAGCCTTGTTGCTGTCAGCTGACAAGTAATGACTGTTGCTAAAAGGTAGATACTGGCTGAAATCCATATCGTATATTTATGGATTTCAGTCTAGCCTAGTCTAGTCTAGTTGCACTTTTTTCATATGAGTAATGATGTTTTGATAACGAATCAAGAAGGTCAAACAGTCAAACTAATCATGGCTTTCAATTGGCTTTTCAGTACCCATAATGTGCCTGACTAAGAAGCCAAAAACCTAATGCATCGAGTAGATTGTTTGTTTGTTTGATTGGTGTTTAACGTCGTACTCAAGGGTGTTTCACTTATATGACGACGGATACAAAAATAAAACGTACAAACAGATCAGCTTCCTTTTTACCCTTTAGTTCTGAGAACACCAGGGCAACAGAAAGCTCCTCTTTTCTCGCCTCTTACGATCGACCGAGGAAGCCGAGAGAGTATTCTGCAGGACTGGCCAACCCGCTCCCCCACGGGGCTGCATCGAGTAGAAGAAATGTTTTCTGTTCTGGAGGTGGATTATTACATTTCAGTATTCTCTAGCCAATTAGGCATTGTCCTGCTTGTTAGTTTTTACCTGCCACTATGTTGATATCGCTGACAATTAGGATAGATTTATGTCTATTTCAGCATCCGGACTTGATCATTGTGTAATTGCCGGTTTTACTATGCCATAGATTTAGAGTGACTTTAAGGACTATGTATAGGATGTCAGTTGTAGACGGATACACGATTATGGGTTTCATGCTGTTGACATAAATTCTGATCTTGGAGCTGATGATTATAAACCATGATGAAGTCTAAATAATACATGCCAACATCCAAAATAAAAATAACAAATAACTATACAAATGAGTGCCTAAACAAAAAGTCGTTTGAGAGAGGCTATTAATCTGTTTGTTCGCTAGCATTTATATGAAGAAAGGTCATGTTTAAAACAAAACATCTAGTACTAACAAGGGACACGATATTTGTATATGTTTTTAAAATCAATAGCATAATTTCAACTGACGACTGCACAATTCTTTCAGGATGTTGGAATCTGGTTTTGAAACTTTTTTTCTCCATGACAGACAACTTACTCTCTTTAACGAATTATATTGATTATTATTTGTGAATTCGACAAAGGATATAAGTGGCAAAATATGATAACCACAGTCAGGTCGTCTCGCTTTTTAGTAAAAATCTAGTATTTTATGAGAGCTCAAGGAGATACATTATACTGCTGTGTTGTTTCAGCTGATAGGGTCAATCACATCGCCGTGCATGGCTTTCTGGGATGACTCTGGCATTGTTCCATCAGGCATACTTTACGCTAAAGTCCCTTCCACCTGCAGGATATCATATGATGTGAACAAGTGTACTTAAAATTAGTCTGCATTCATAACTGTATAGATTGTTTTTAAACTTGATACGGCAAGTGTAAATGTCTGACAAACAGATATGCATTCAAATCGTTTTCCCCAATGTTATATATGGCTAAGTGAACAAGTGTACTTAAAATTAGTCTGCATTCATAACTGTATAGATTGTTTTTAAACTTGATACGGCAAGTGTAAATGTCTGACAAACAGATATGCATTCAAATCGTTTTCCCCAATGTTATATATGGCTAAGTTCATGAATGAGATCATCAATATGAGATTATGTGAACATTCTACACAACGTGTTTTGTTTTCTTTTGCTGTTTTTGTGTAACTTACTCGATGAAATATAAATTTATTGCGGCCGTTTCAAGAGCCTAAAGTGTTATGGTAGACATTCACTAAAAAATCCATCCTGGTCTGGTTTCTGGAAGCACCTGTACGTATGTGTTATTTAGTCTTCTCAGCACTCAGTCGAAGAGTTTCTATCTGGTGATCAGGCAAAATGGATTTACTAACAAGCACCAGAGAAGTTCAAGTAAAGCCAAAATAAAAGCCGCAACAATTTTTCTCTCTTAGAAGTTCACACATCTCGAATTATTTAGTTTGGAAGGGAATATTTAACGTTTCGTTTACAATACGGTTTTGAAGGAATATCGTTAACTGGATGGTAGAATAAACGAAATATTTATCGCGAAATAACTGTCCTGAGGAAATGCGTTACAATAATTTCAAATCGTTTAACATGTGCTAAGAAATTTAAAAAATGAATAAGGCTCATGAATGAGTTAATAGATGTAAGATTTGAATGGCATTAAGAGGTCGAGTAATATTTCTAGTCGACCCTCTCTTATTCTTGTGTTTAAAAGCACACTGATTCAATACATTTGCCTGTATTGTCATCAGAAAATTTTGCAGATTGAACCCACTCCAGGAATCAAATTCATGACCTTCAGAATTAGGCACAGAATCGCCAGCATTACATTTGAATTATGGCAAAAGTGCAACAATTTGTGCCATCGCACAAATATATTGAGGATAATCTTCCCTGACGTTGGAGATCGTCAATGTTACCACCCCCGAGATGCGATGTCAGTTGTTATCCGAACTTTGTTAAGACGAGCTCATTGATCAAATATTAAAATTTGTGTTTAATACCTTGCTTTATTTGTTAGGGCAAGGTGAAGTCTATCTGATATGAGCTCTCATACCATCGACAACCAAACTTGCAACTTCATCACAACAAACGATATAAGAAGTGATATTAACAAAGCATTTGCATTTCTCGAGAAACTGCCAAGCTACCCTGATTTGTTAATGACGTTAGCCAGATTTTTGTCGGTAATTGGGACATGGAAGAAGTCATGTCTCTGCAGTTTAGCTTTGGCTTGGGAATATGATGAATATAGTAAAGGGGAATTAAGCTTTTTGATACTGCTATCTGAAGACACCGTTTTAGTTTAAAGAACACAGTATGGCGAAACAATGTCCTCTGCTAAACTCACAGGCATGTTTTAGCAACACGTCTTTGGACACCACCTCCGGCAATCTGCTTCCATCCATTGGGTTTATTTGAATGGTCCACATAATTAAAATTAGAAATGGCACAGGGAGTTGTGTTTCCTTTAGGGTGTCCATTACAAGGATTCGCGGTCGGAGATAACTCGCCTTGTTTGGGAAATGTTGTTGATACCCACTTTTACCCGCCATCTGCTCCTGTCTATCAGTCGATCTTTGTAATACCACAGGTGGGCACCGATTCTAAACATTGCCCTAAGGAGCAAGCATATAAGCCCAACTGACAATATAAAGGCATTTAGTTACCATGGTGTAACGGGTCGATTACACAACTCGTTAGGTTTGTTTGCTTTAGACCATTTCCACGCTACAGTGGCCTGGAGAAGTAACAGTCTCTGCTTACTAAACTATATATACGTGATCTTTAGCTACCAGCATATGTATAGGAATTCAAGTATGCTGGTTATTTTATTTAAATGTCAGTTGATAACAAACCCAAATATTTTGCCACAGCTGCAGTTTGTTATTAAATCATATATGAGAGTCTACATATGTTTACAACAAGATTTTAGATGCGACGTTATAGACTACTCAAATGTTGCCTTTGGATCCAAACACCACAAATAGCAATTCGTACAACGCTTATTATTAAAACTAATTACCCATCACAGATCTGCTTTCCACGCCTATTTTGAAAATGGCGAATATTCCCGCTGTCAACCCAGGCCGACCACTTGTTCTTATTATTTCCAATATAGCTTGTCCACCTTGTATTGATTCGGTGTTTTCCACAACCTGGTGCAAACTAGGATAACATTGGAAAACATGGACGTCGACCCTATCAATTTATTATACACGACTGAATAAAATGTGAAGTTTTATCGTACTCGTCAACGCTGGTTTTAAATCTCCATATTTGAAGAGCCAACCGAAACGTGTGGTTATAAGCTAAGAATTACCTGTGATTCGTCGGACGCTTAACGTGATGACTTGTTTCACGGGAGATAACCATTTTGCTTACCTTTTAAAGTTCGCAATGCGGATTATTTTAAATATAGTCTGTGATAAATTTCTTTCCGTTGCAGACAATGAACAATTAAAGACAAAAAAAAAAATGAAAGCCGTTTTCTTCTTACAGAAACAAACAAAATACATACGTTTCCATCTATCTCCGGTTCGCTCAACATAGCCGCGGCTTTCGATCGTACTCTTCGTTTGACAGCAGACGCCGCAAATGTGACCAAAATAGTAATTTCCTTACTTACAGCATTTGGCTCTGGTTTGACGTTTATGATAAGAAAATACGATCATACTTGATTAAATAATGTTTCATTTTTATATCTGTAAACATTTTATTAACTGAACACTCTTATGCATTTTATGGTTTAAATTTTTATGTATATATAGTTTGTGGTATTTGAAACAAAACGTCGATAGGCATCATATTGCATGCAGAGTTGTCGTTCTTAGTAGGACTCCAATATGAGTTTGTAAGTCGCCTCATTTCAAACGAAACATAAAAAGCAGCTGCTTTAATCATACTTTTGACGCCGACTATTGTTTAAAGCTGGTCACGTTTTATTAAAATAATTTTGTCATGAAGACTGTTGTATTTTCAAAAAGACATTGAAATGGATTAATACAATGCGCAGGTAAAGTATTAAACTCTGCGAAAGAAGGCAAGCGTTATTCTTTCATCCTAGTTTCACGATGTATACATTATCGTTAATGATCAAGAGAAATCAGACGCCTTGTCAGTGGTAGAGATAATTGAGCCTCTACTTTGTAAATGCCCACAGTTTTATTCCCGGTTCTCTAACAATCGCCGCCAATCCAAAGGCGTCATTTAATTGAAATACCGTTGAGTACAATGTTAATTAATCAACCAAACACTCTGTATCGAACCTGAACTAGAATTGTTGGAATGTTTGTGTAGTGGCGTATTCATATCCAGTAGTTTCAAGCTCAGTGGTCAAAATGTTTTGTGCCTTACATTGCAAGTAATCCACTCTGGATGCTGTTGTTTATTGATTTTTCAATGCAGTAAATTGAATTAGCCTGTAAAACCAGACATTCATTACAAGACGTCTGTCTATATTGTAAAAAATAAATCCAGTCATATCGAGGAGCATTCTGTTGTAGACAGGTTTATAGTCGGTATTTTCTAGCTATAATCAGACACTCCTGGCATTTGTACATGTCATCATGCTGTTATCTCTGACAATAAGGAGGGGTTCATATTAACTTCTACATCCTGACTTGAGTTTGCACTATGTGGAGACTTAGGTTTTATTACTGTAATGATTTCAAGTGGCTTTAAAGACAGGAGAAGATAACGATTGAGGAAGAACGTACATTTGATGTGTTTCGCGCTATTTACGTGAATTCTCGTCTCAGAGTTGATGATAATGAGACACGATAAAGCTCACCTCACCTATACAAATAATCCCGGGCTAACTGCCAAAATGCTCAATATACAGAAGTCGGTTACAGAAAGTCTATAAATTAACACAACACTTATTTTGTTTGTATGCCGGAAAGAGGCGGTGTGTAGGAAGCACACGGAGAGACATAAAGGAAACTGATATTGGTAGACCTATTGGGTCTTTGAGATTAAAAGAAGGTTAACCTGCCTGGTCGATCAATGCAAGCATCTCCAATTCGAAAGATGTCTCTGTTTGTGGTTCGGATGTTTATCTGTTAATCACAGCTGGGCCCTCCTTTGTATTGTACAAGAGGCACAAAGGACGTGTTACTTTGTTAGAACGATGAGGTCAATATATCTGTCCTATATACATATGTAACTGAAATGATTTTCTGGCATTGTTCCATCTGCCCTACCCTTCTATTAGCTAACTGCACATACTACGATACTTTTAGATGATTGAGCCTTTATTTATGTCTTTTTGGTCGTATAAAACTCAAAATAAATAAACATAGCGACATTTATTCCTTTATTAAAGATTCAATGCTCAAGCTTCGTGTGTACGAATTATATACATCCAATTATTACAGAGTTGAAGGAGTCGCCAGTCCAGGCATTTCACGATGTCATTTGTCCTTGCGATGCTTCTATCCGCGCTGCTGCTGTCCATCCCAGAGTCGCTACTATAACTTATCGGCGAACATGCATGTAAGCATATTTACCGAGTATTCGCGTCAACCCTAATAATGAGTTACTTTTTATTTTTTCCTGTTGTTTACGTGATGTATTTGTTCGTTTTGGCAACCTTTACCCCTTTCACATGGCTCGAAAATAGTCAACTGACCATGCACTATGTGCAAATAGTGATGCACGATGTGAGAACGCAATGGACAGATTGATCACTAGGCGTTAATTTGAAGACAAATATCAGACATTTTCTTTCAAAACATTGGCATTTCTTTTAAACTAGTTGAGAAGGAATTTGTCAGTATAATCGTATTTGCAACCTTGTTTTAGCACAACTTTACATCCACCTATCCTAATGTCTTTAGCTAAGATGACATGCCTTCACTTTTGTTTAGGCTCACAACGCAATAAAAGAGTGGTGCATCCAAATAACATGTAAACTCCTTGACTTGATATCAAATAAATCAGCTACATTTGTAAACAAATACACAGATTGACGTTTGAACTTCCATTCTATGCTGTATTCTTCCATGTTATATCAACTGAGTCTGGGAAGAAACAGAAGAAAAGCAATGCAGGTAAGCAAATAGAATATGTTTTGAAGTGTTAATAGCAAACACATGGCTCGAGTGAAGTGATCTCTCTGACTTCAATTGACGTTACTGGTGGCCTCTTTTGTTAGCAAACCAACATATATAAACAAAACACAAATTGTAGTCTATTTCCATACTTTGTGCGAATTGACGTTACATTGGCAGGATGTTTGTATCAGAATTGGCCAGGTTTACTCGACTGTGATATGTTTTAGTGTTAAGCACGTTCCCGTCTTGTTCATGATATTATGTGTCTATTATCTGTGTTTCTTTGTTCTATTCCAGATGCAGGAAAATCACCATAGACAGTGGCGGAAAGTGCATTGTATTTTTGGCTTTCGAACATTGTAGGGGGTCATCTTGTTTCCAGATTATCTTCTAAACTAACAGATTTGTGATGCTCTCGACGCCAGCGCCTGCAATCTCCTTCAGTCAGAGGTAATCAGTTTATTTGAGTCGCCTCCAGATTCAGAAGGAGAAGAAATGACGAGATAACTCCCCTTGTTGAGGGCATTCATAATGTTGTTGAAACCCCCCTTTAATTGCCGTCTGTTTCTGTCTATCAGTTGGTCTATCTGTAACGACAGGTGGGGGCTCATTTTAAACATTTATTTATTCTAAGGAGCGCACAGATTAGCACAACTCACAAGGATTTTGTTACCACGGTATATCCAAGTCGAAAGTCTTCTTTGGCGTGGGGTGTTTCTTTTTTACAGGCTTTCGAAGATGTAAAGGTATCCACTTGCCTGTCTTGCTCCTCCGTTCACAGTACACGTACGGACAATTGTTTATACTGCAGTTGTTATTAAGAAAAGCATGTTATTATAGAAAAAAAATGTTCAATTGAGAAATACACATAAAAGGATAAACACAAGATAAACCAACCATACGATTTAGACATTTATGCCCTTTGGAGGCCTGTCTTCGCTCATTTGAATAACCCAACCCATACAAATAGCAAATAACGATGCACACTCGAAAAACAATGATGTGGCTGGACGTTGGAATACACATGTCCTTGTGGGTAGTTTACACTGCTTTAAATAAAAGACTTAATAGAAACACTTGTACAGTTTGTGTTTGAGTCGGAGGCCGTCCGCTTATTGTGGTCATCATGAACAGTTTGTGCCAGAGACGGGACTTAACGGTATGTTATGAAGATAGACTGGTCTGTCCATCGTAAATTACTGCGGGTATCGTTTTTTGGGAATTCAGACATTTCGTTTGTATTTCGTTTCTACATTTTTGCATGAACACATTTTTTTGTGTACTTTACATTTGGTAGCTATATTTTTTCAGACTTTAATCATATACGTAAATTTTACAGATATGTTGAATTAAACAACCATAAGCTGCTTCCATCAGTCACTTTTGAATGATATGACTTGAACATGTAAATCGCGCGATGTTTCAATATGGAAATGTGCCGGTAAGCAATTGTTCATGTAGACGAAGTACATTTGTGTTATTAACAGGTTTTATGGTGGCTATTCTCTAGCTATTATCATAAATTATTTCTGAACATTTTTTATCATGCCATAATGTTGCGATCCCTGACAATAAAGATATGTTTATGTCTATTTCTACATCCGGTCTTGATTTTATGCTTCATGTGTAAATTCAAATGGCTATACGAATAAACATGCTGATAAAAAGAAGAACATACTGGTAAAGGGCTAATAATGTGATTTTTTGTCTTGGTGCTTATGATTGGTTTCTTTCAGTTATAACAATGCGCCTGTGCGACAGTACCCTTACCCCCCCCCCCCCCCCCCCATAAACACACAAAACCCCAGAAAGAACAAACAAGCGCCAACATAAAAACGGAAAATTTGTTTTAGAGAAATTATTATTTTGTGTGTCTATTGGAACTTCCTTGACATAAATATCGGTATCTTTCCTTAAGATTAGAAGAGGCTTTGAAGGAGTTCTCTGTTCGCTACAAACAATCCCTATTCCCAACATGTGTCATTTCTTGGTTCTGTTTATCTGTTAATCACAGCTGTTGTTTTTGTTTTCGACAAAGGGCACGGGTAACAAACGATGAGAACCGCGGTCAGGTGGTCATGCTGCTCAGTAACAATCTAGCCTATTATAGGAGTTCACGGAGAGGGAATGTTACTGCTTGTTGGTACAACTGATGAGGTCAATAAATCCAGCATAAGTGTGTCTGTGATGGCTTTCTGGCTTTGGTCCATCTGACATTCCCCGCGTACGTCTGACTGAAGGATACAATAGTCTTCATTAACGGGACGAACCGTCCCCTACATGCTGTGTGCCTGGTTGCATCGCCAAGACAAAAACGTAGAAAATATAAAATGTTCTTTACCTTTACCATCAAGACATTGATTTTCCGCGCGCACATTTATGAGTTCTTTATTGTAAAGGTTTGTATTTGTAATTATATACATAAATTTTAACATATCCCTTTTCTACATAACCAGCAGAGTACGATATAGGTATACAGTATAGCCAAAATAGATACCCTTCACGCTTTCTAGATTTCTCTCCATCTGAAATTCTAAATGATACAGTGGATATTCAGCACAAGGACGGAAGAAAATCTGTTTTTATTATTATTATATGAAAGTTGGGTATCGGTAAAGGAAAAAATCTGATTCACATGAATAACTTGTAAAATGTTAACAAATTTGTCACTTATAACGCCGGCGGCTGGAGGGAGCTTCCAGTTGCCCTGGTGCTCTCAGAGGTGAAAGCGAAAGATAATTTCACTCACATGACGGCACGCCAGTTTAATGGGTAAAGAAAACGACCCTCGACTTTACTGGCAGCAAACAAAGACAAGACGGGACACCCACAGGACAATACAAAAACATCACAAACATATCGGCCATCGATTTTGAACCAAAGCCTATTATTTTCATTTTATATATGGTAAGGCTAAAGCCCGTGTCGTATTTGCAACCGAGTAGGCAAAGCCGTTAATTAGTTAATTAAAAATCCGGATGTGACGTTTTTATTCGCAACAGTTAAGAAGAGCAATGTCAAGATTGCATAATACGCCTGTCCACTATCATCAGTAGTATATGACTTAGCCATATACAACAGGCAGATTCCAGTAAGAAAATTTAAACAAGTCAAAAGTTTTGTTTTTTATTAAGACATGCCGTATTTGGGCACTATTATCGTCATAAAGTGACATAGTTTACGCAGAGGATGTAACTACATTTAGGCGAGATATTAAGCGGAAATGAATTGACAAACCAGATTGCTGTACATACGGTACCTAATTATGCACATGTAACGCTCTCCATCAAACTTGACCTTTGTTTTCATAAGTTATAGCTACTTCGCAAATTAGACAACAATCGGATGACATTAAAGAAATATATTGAGAGAAAACAAATCGACCAATCAGACTGCTGTGTAGTAAATAATCTTGCATGGTTTTCGCTCACTTTTGAATTTGACCTCCGTCACTGTTACTGTTGAGGACGTTTGACAAGAATGGGACAACATTTAACCAAGATATTGCAATGAAATTGACCAATCGGATTACAGTAATCTAATTATGCATGGATTGCGCTCAGCAGCGAACTTGAAGATATTGAGCGGAAACTGATAGAAATATATATAGTGCAAACGAATAGACCAATCAGATGTCAGTATAGAAAATAATTTTGGACGGGTTTCGCTTAATTTCGAACTTATACCCCTCTTCATAGGTTGACTAAGTGTGATAAGAATCGCACAACATTCAACCAAGATATGGAACGGAAATGAATTGACCAATCAGATTGCAGTTTTCATAGGTTGTAGTTACTTACCACGTTTGGTAAAAATCGGACAAAATTAAGGCAAGATATTGAGCTGGAACTGTTAGAAATACAAAGAGTGCAAACATATTCAGACGCCAACATTTCATAAAAATCGTCGCCGTCTTACCACCATGCCTTGCGTACAGCCCGTCTGCGTGGAAAATAAAAAAGGCGCTTGGTCGTTACAAAATGAGACTCCAAGAAATAGTACAACGACTGGATTTAGATATTGTATACACTGTGAATACAAATCCTGCTCTTGATCATGTTTATAAGGTGAATTCGAGCAATGCTTTCCGTCATTATTTTGCCTCTAGTCGTATACACCTTCTGTCATTGAATCGGCTTATTCTATTGGCCGGTGGATTAAGGTGAACACCCAAGATGGGACTACATTATGTGGCCTTAGTCGACTCGGATAACACGATAGAGGTCTCTAACGTGTCCATGGTTAATACACCCAAGTGTTTACCTTGGCTTGCGAAGATGATTGTCCTGCAGTTGTCCCGTCTTGTATTTGTTCTCTGCTAGTAGTGTCAAGGGTGCTTTTCTTCACCCATAGGGCTGGCACTCCGTCATGTGAGTGAAATAATCTTATTATGCCCCCCTCTAGTAAGAAGGCGGGAGGGAGGGGGGAAGGGGGG
>JARDVA010120632.1:0-11175 GCA_030265315.1 Mopalia swanii
ATACAGCACAATCTGCAAGACATGTAATGTTTGTCAATTTAAGATAACATTTGATTAAAACCGTCCCGTCTTAACTCAATGACAATGCTCTTTTTTAGATCAATAATTCACTTTTCAAATAGGCTGGGACCCTAGCAAAATTTCTGGATCTAACCTTGCATAATGTGAAGTGTTTATACAAATATATAAATGCTCGGTTAGAAAATTAATGTTTTTCCATGTCTGACTATTAAAAATACTTCAATTATACTGCCTTAAGACAGAGGGCATGTGAAATTATGTATCACATACAGATGGTAAATCATATTATATTTTTCTGATATAGGCATAGTGGAAAGGGTGAACAGCTCAATTGTTCATTTTGTATAAATTAGTTGTAGAAGAGCTTTTTCACTTTCTCTCTCAAGCTGCAGGACTTGTTAAAGTTGGTACATGTCCAAGTCACATATAGAAAACAGGATATAATTCAACATATCTGTTTTGTTTTTTCTTTGTGCTGCAGTTATTTAAGGTTATTTCACTTATTTGAGTCTTAAGAATGTTTAACAGTAATTACAATATTTACACCCAGGAACATGTTAACATTGTAAATAAACTATAAAGACTGAAAGTTGACTTTGCTTTGAGCCTCAAGGTAAAATTCTAATTATGATAGTAATATCTCCATGATGTAAACAATAAAACCAAGATAAACATTGAGACAAACCCTGTAATCTATACAATTGATGTGATATAGTAAACCTCAGATCTCATTTAACAGACTCCTGGAGTGCCTTCAAGGTACTATGATTGATCGAGATTTTAGTTTACACATGAAACACTACTCATAGGATATCTGTATCCCTGGTGATAGCTTGTTTGAGTGCTGTAGTCTACAAATTGTGAGGGGTGGGTAAAATACATTGACAGATATTGAGAATAATAACCTAAACCTTTTCTCCTCGGGCTGTAATAAATAATAGACAATTCCATTGCATGTAGATTAATGAATAATGCTGTTCATTAACATGTAGGTGTATAATTTAATTATTACAAAACTTTTTCCTCACAGTAAGTGAAGACCAAATTTCTAATTACTCTTTCTGTGGTATTTTTTCAAGAAACAAAATTGTTTTGCTTTAATTATTTTGTTGTTGTATTGAAGTTAGGATAAAGTACATTTTTAATAGACCTTTTTAGGACAGTCTACAACATGTATCCGTCCATTATAAATCCATAAAATGAATAAACGAAAAACATAGCTGTACAAGATCTTGTACCATCTAAGAATGAGATCATATATATGTACTATATGTCAACATAAAAACTGGTTAGGACACTTTAGACTGTAATTTGACTATATAGCTAACCAATAGAGTAGGAGTTTGGCTGACCCTGGGCTCATTCTCCAATAAATCAAACTGTCTACTCAACACTTTTCTGTCCCATGAGTGGGTCATGACTATCTGATGCTTCATCCAGATCACTTTTCATTGATTTATTTATTTGACTGGTGTTTACTGTCATACTCAGGGGTATTTCAGTCATATGGTGGATTGTCCAATTCTTACCCACTCCCACCCCCAGTAGTTAATGTGCTTCATTTTCTATTTATAGTATGATACTTTGAAATGTAGGTTTGGTGCCCCCCTGCAGAGTCTGATTTATTGGTGCTCAGGTGATCTCAAGTAACAGGATAGGGGAGCCAGGTAACAGATATGGCTTACATAAACACACACACACATAGTAAGCAGGTGACGAACAAATTTATATAGTAAACTGTAGAAACAAGATACAAAAGAACTGTGAAAGTTTATTCCATGTTATGCCTTTTAACAAACTCCTGAAGATGGTTTGATCAATAAACCGTAATGTTGAGTCAAAATGAAGTCATTATCTTTCTTCGGAGTTGTTACTACACTTTATTAACAAACATTGATGCCTAATCAAACTAAGAGATGTTTTTTGGCTTGTGACAGAAATAATAGCATATAAAAAAGGTTACAAAGAAAAATAATGGTTTAATATTTCCTTTCAAGGAAAGTATCATATTGGGCAATTTTTAAAAAATCAAATTAAAACCATAGGCAGCAAAAGCAGAATTTGAGGGAACATATTAGAGGAGTTAATTTAAAAATTAAGCAATCAATGTGATCAGTTATTGTTATTTAACTACGGAAAGTCACTCAGATTCAATGGGTTATTGTCTGAATTCGATCAGCAATCACCTGTAACTGGCCTTTATTCCCATCTCTGAAAATATTTCACAAATGGAGTAAATTGATATTTGGGTGTATGCTCCAGAAAACCAACCACATGTGCAACATAATTAAAGTTGTCTCATTCATATGACAACATGGCAGCCCAATAGGTGAAGAAAAAACAACATTTGATGTCCCTAGCAACAATGACAAAAGCTGACAATCACAAAATGCAATATATATATATACAAAGACAGCCCAAAGCCATCAGATTTGAGTTGCCCTTTAGCTAGGAGAGCATGAGGGCAACGGGAAGCTCCCCCAAACTGCCTGACCATACAACATTGCACAAATAATGGTTTTGGAAGGCGAGTATCTTAAAGAGTATTTTTAATTGTGAACTACATACATGTACATGTACCTATAACTTTAAGAACTTTGTATGTATACAGTAATGGAATGGAATATTTCTAGAATCCTGTTGAAGTATACAGGAATTCAGTACACAATAGAATTGTGTTAGGTAGCAGCATGTCTTTGGTTGTATAGGACATGGCCCAGTCAACCATACAGTATTAAACTACACCATTCTGCAGTGAAACCAACCAAGCAGAGTGGAAACAAACCCTGCTTAGAATCACTAATCAACACTCGGAAGCTTAGAGAAGCTTGTCAATGGAAGGTGATAAAAGGTACCATGTTAAGGCTTTCAATAAGAATTGATCTTTCTCCTGTGAACCACTAATGTAATTATGGCGAGGAAAAATTCTTGACTACATGCAGTACCTAACCTACATAATAGTAAAGTATGAGACCAGGGATTGTGGCAAGGTCAGATGAACTAGAATTGAATTCTATTATAAGTCTCACACAGAGATAGGCAGGGTAAATAACAGTCTGATTCACACCAAACCACTCATTGATTGGCCTGAATGTGCACAGCCTTCTGGGTAGTGTTGGTGTAGTCATGGAGACAGCCTGTTGTCGGTATGTCGGCTGTGTTGTCGCTCTCAATAAACCTTCCTATGGTCACCTCGATGTAACAGAAGGTGTAACTCCATAACTCTCAGGGTAAGTTATGTCATTTATGATAATCACACATACACAGCAGCACTCAACTTCTTACAACAGTAATTATAAAGAATTCAGTTTGAAATTCAGACATAAATAATAGTTTTAGATGGATCATGTGATATTCACTTCTACTATTTATGGAAGTCTTTATTAATATCATAAAACTACAAAGTTACAATTCAATTAAGTACATCAGTCATAAACCTAGTTTAATCAAATTAAATGAAAAGCATTATGGGACAAATAATCAAATTTGTAATCATTCTAAGGGATTTCATTACAAATCATTACATATCAGATAAAAATAATATGCATATGACTATGTGACTACTTGCTTCTTGTCTTGATAAGCTACCAAATAAGTATTACATGAATAATTTTCCCCTTCAAGGATTCATCAAAAACATGCTGGTCTTCATTAAGATGAGACATCACCATTTCATGGATAAGGAGAAACTTGATGTATTTTACACATCTGTCAGATAAATTACAACAATCTTTTAGCTAAAATGTTTTTAGGTTCAAGCTTCCACTTTTGTTAAATGCAGACAGGAAGCTGTTTTATGATTTGTCGCCATTTACATGTACTTGCAGCAGGGGCTTAACCAGAAATCAAAAGTATGGTGTACAAAATTGTCATTTTGCTTCACTTTTTAAGTAACTGAATGTCTAATTTAAACAGCCTGTTAAATTTTCTTAAAATAGGGTGTCCAAATAAGGCAATTGTTCGCTTCAGGGTGTTCATTTGGACGGGTGAACACCCCTCTGCCTAAGTGGTTGGTTGTCGTAACGATTCAAAGAAATGAATAGACATTAAATAGCACAGGAGGCTTCTATGGAAATTTTTTTGCCCCACCCACATTTAGTTTTTGTTTTATGCCATGTGATGTATTTTTCGACCAATCAGAACACGACAATTTAATAAAAGGTATAGCAAAAAGTTTTATTCACTTAGATTTCAATACTAATTAAACATAAGATCTTAAGATGTGCATAGCAAACTCTGGAGCAACTCTGTCTGAACTTTTAAACCAATAGCATTTTTAGAATTAGTTTGTTTTATAGCTCTTGAATGGTTTCAAAAGGACAGCAGATTATTTCTCTTGTATATCTACACTATAACATGCAGATCACATGTCTTTAATGTTGATCAAACTAAAGGTACATATGTATTATCAGAAGTCCATTAACCAGAAGTGTGCAATGCTGCATTCAGTAGTTTAGAGGGTTTTCCCTGCCCATGATATAGAGTGTAAGTTGTGCGCAGTCGGTTTACAGAATCTTCTGCCCGGCGCTGGTTAGATTTTAGACGGTTGCTCTCGCCAATTATAGGTAACTATTGGTGGCTAGTTTGGTCTGATTTTTCACTGCTGAATTCTGGGAAATTCCTTTGCAGGTTGTGAAAATCGTGATCGCCTCATATGAGGACACAGACTAAACTGACTTGTTCGTAATTTTATTATAGGGTCGCCATGGCTTATATCGATCTTATCTATAACTTTGTTGCAATTTAATTTGTACATATTATTTATTATTGTCTTTTTTTATTTGAACTTGTCGAAGATACACAATACAATAGTTTGATTAAAATGTAAGTCTCGGTTTTCATTACAATTATTCTGACAGTCCATGACCACTGACTAATTTATCACAGCCAACTCCCATGATTCCATATCTTTTGCAAGGTAGCCCTAAGTCATATTGCATGGGCGATCAAGTGTTTGATTCTGAATTTATCTTCCCTGCTCGTTCGCCAGTCTGCCACATGAGGAGTGGCAAGTAGTTGAATAGGTAGATTTTGGACACAATGCTGTACATGTTACCGATACGAGCATTGTACACTTCCAGTTAACGGACTTCTGGTAGTGGTATTATATAATCTATACCAATTATTCAAATTACCGTTTTTCTTCCAAACCTTCGTACAGAGAAATAGGCTTTACCACAGGGGGGTCTGCCATACTCGCGAGTCACATATACAGTAACACCCCATATATCCCCTTACCTAAAATGGGGAGCTTGAGGCAATCCCTTTCCGTAGACATCAGTGAGCCACCACAGCATGTGGTAAATCGCTGCTACTAGTTTGCCGCCAATAGACAGTGCGGTATGCAGACAGGAATCCTAGGCTTTATATGTCGTAAGCCTACATAGCCAATGCTACAGACTGAGAGGTGACTTAGAAAGTCCACAAATAAATTATTATCATCTTAAATGAAGCTACGCTGAGGATATCAAAGAAGCGACAACTAAATATGGTACAATGGTCTATCGTGTACTGAGTTTTATGCTTTTGGACGAATTCAGAATAATCACTCACACATTGCTTTCAATAAATTGAATAGCAAACACAACGCAACTCACTGACATTCACAGAACGGCCGATAGTCACATGACATTCTTGGCCTGGGCGCCTGGCTTTTTTTCATGTTGTTCCAATGTTCAGACCAACAGATTTACACAAACTTGGATCCATCTTATTGATCATCCTGTTACCAGATAATTCTCAACTTATAGGTTCTTTTCTCTACTATAGCCTAATCACTGTTCAAAACATGTTTTTTTACTTGTACAATACCCATCATCATACATGTATTATAAGTGAAATACCCTTGAATACGAAATTAAACCCCAATCAAATAGACAGACAAACAATTACCAATAATTGTCAAATTAAAAAAAACAATATTAAGCCCAAATCTGCATTATGACATGAAATTATGTCACATGAACTAAACTATCAATCAAACTAAAAAAAATGACTTACAACCATCTAATGAGGTGTCTGCATTTTCAACGCTACCTTCCAAGTTGACTTCAAAAAGTCACAATAAGAGAACTTAATGATACTCTACCAGTGTACCGTACTTGGGAAAATGCCTACTCCTCAGTTGTTATTATAGAACTGATTTTTTGCACATTTCATCTCAACATATAAAACTAAAAAATATCTTTTTTTGTTTTTTAGATATAGTTATAAGAAGTTGAAATTTTAGTATTTTGACTCATTTTTTGAATTTGACCTGTAACACAATATTGCAAGAAAACTAAGACAAACAGGAAAATACCGAATGACAGTTTTTTGGTTCATATGATGTATTACACGTTGATATAAACTTTAACAGTTGACTTAAATGGTGTAAAAGAAGTAACAATTTGAAAAGATGTAGCAAAAATTTACTTTTTATGCAAAATATTTTGTTCTGTAAGTTTTAGAAAATGTTTGTTTACTTATTATTGTTCTGCAGACAAAGGCCATTCAGAATAAATACATGTATTGCAAAATTCACAGTAGTTTAGAAGTAAAAATGCGAAATGTAAAAGCACTCTGTACGAGGGGTTAGAGTATCCTTAACAGGTGAGACAGTTCACCTTAGGTTTTTTGTTAACTATACTGCAACAAACAGGTTACAATTGCATTTGATAGTACCCCAGGTAAAAAAAACAAATGAAAGATGTCTTTAATAGTTAACACCAACAGAAGATGAGGACAAAACATCATAACTAATCTCAAACAACACTAGCTGAAAAATGTCCTGCCTTTAGTCACACCATTCACAAGTAATAATTCCAAAGGCTTTTAAAGTTTTAAAATTTATAGTTTGGGGAATAACAAGCCAGAATTACATGTCTGTATCTATAAATGTACAAACAGGTGAATAAATTGGATACCCGTTAAAAAAAATTAAAATTAAATTATGGATAAACACGTAACACACTAGTGTTGTCATTGGCTAGATTTGCTGGGTTTTTTTAATTATCTGGTTATGGTCTGATGGGAATCTTGACATAGTGAGAAGGGTGTGTATTGAGAATGGTGTTTATTGAAAAGTTTGTTTGTTGATTGAAGTGTGAATGTCGAGAAGGGTGTTTGTGAGATGGTTGTGTGTGCAGCAGGGTCCTTGGTCAAAGACTTTTTGATCATAATCACGAGTTAAAGGATTTACATCTGTGAATTATTACAACCGTACAAATGTGGTGACCATGTCAGACACGGATCAAATTCAACAGTTGCACAGTACTTTGTCCACTCCACTGTAGGATCAAGTTATGATTTTCAATCGAATTAGTTATGTTATATGCATTTGATGGTTGAGTAATTTTTAGTTTAATAAGATTTTAGGTATAAGTAAAAAATAAAGCTCAAAGCACACAGACCTGTTTGGAATGGTCCGCAGCTAATCCATGAGCTAAGTGAGCTGTAAACGTGCTCTTTCCCACTCCACCTTTTCCTGATAATACCAGTACCTTGTGTCGCACTGTGGATAACTTCTCACCAATCTCAGCAATGGCTATAATCAATGAAAACATTATAAGTTGTAAAAAAAATTTTGGGGAGGGGGGGGGAGTTTAAAGGGCTTTGTTTTTTTTCCAATAAAACATAAAAAATTGAATTTCTATCAAATTTGGAATTACTATGGCTGAAATATGAAATTCAGAGAATTTAAAAGCTCAAATTATTTCTTGATTAAATAATTGTGATAAAAAAGTTAATTAATTTAATTTAAACATCAAACAAAATGACTGATTATACATGATGGTGTAGCATAATGAACTAACTTTTTTATTCTAACTTTATCTTTGGTATGTATGGAAAATAGCTTTGTTTTTAACTTAAGAATAAGAAAAGCTTTGCCTCTATCATCAGCTATAAAGAAAGTATAATGACATCAGTTTTTTCTCTTCTTATTTTATTATATTTCTATTATTATTTTAAAAAAAATAGTTTTAAATTAAATATAATATATAAGTGGTACCTAACAAACTGACTTCAATCAACCAATGACACATAAGAGCTAGCTAATAAAACATATACTTTACTGTATTACATTGTAACAATGTTTATTGTATATACCTATAATCTATATATGTTTACCTGGATCAGGAGCCTTTGGAGTACTGGAGGCACATATAGACTGATTAGGACAGCCCTGGCAAGCATCTCCTTTTCCAGCATTCTCACTCTCTACACCCGGGCAGTCTGTATCATATAAAAGATTAAATATAAATGTATACAACTGAATTAATATATATATTATATAATATAACAAAAACAAATTCAATTTGACTGCAAATCTTTTTCACTCAATAAAGTTATCATCAGTACAAAAATGTCCACATCATATATACAATATCTGAATATGGCTAGCACAATGAATAGGGCTAGGCCTAATTCCTCCATCTTATAGCTCTTGGTCTCGCCATTGAGCTTTAAAGAGAAAGAGGCAAAATAACATAGAAATAGGCTCTGTTTGAATAAAAAGAATAGTATGAACCCAGCTATTATTGACATTACAATTCATTAACTTTTCTATCTGTCATTTCGATGCAATCCTTTGACATTCTTGTCCATTGATTACATCGCTCCATGTGGTATAAGGAATATGTAATCCAAAGTTGAGCTTCAGAACTCAGCACAGTTGTTGATTCTGAGTTTCCTAGGAATATCCCGAAGAGGTTCTCCCTGTTTCGTTCTAGTCACGTGGCGGTGACGACCTTATTGAAGAGAGCCCAAAGGAGGCCAACCATACAAAGATCATACATTCTAATGGTCAAAACGGAGTCTTATGAATTTGATAGCTTGTTTCAAAACCTTGTGTAATGTATATAGTAACACGTATAGGCCTAGCCTAGGGACAAAATCACAAATCCAAACATTTGGTAATTTTGTTTATTTCTTCCTTTGTTTATTTTTCTCGAATATATATGTGTCACACACTTTTTAATTAAGATAAAAACAATTACTTTTTTTAATAACGTATTTTATTTACTATCAAACAGTTCCAGGTGACCGTGGAATTAGCCCTATTCAATCATCAATGTGCTAGGCTAATGCAATAGGCATAGCCTAGTACTATGAATACACACGTCAAAGGTCATCGGTCTTCCACAATAGTAACTTTAATGGGTTAAAGCAATCTAAGATAAAATATGTCTTTCTTTGCTTATTTACATATTTTTGCCAAATTTATTTATTAAAACAACCAGTCAAAGCGATTTGTGTCTCAAGAAAAGAGTCAATAAAACCACTCACGTTCTGGAGCATTTTCTGGCTTGTCATCCATGGTTTACTAAATTTACCTCCGTGTACAGGAGAGCTCCATAGAAACTGTAACCAAACACAACAATCTAAGGATCGCCCACGTGGATAATGGAATTTAATTCGAGCTTGCGGGAGACTTTAGGTAGAAAGGACAACGAGGTCCGTCTCCCGGCGATACAAGGTATTCTTTTTTTTGTCGTTGATCTTTAATACACACTCAAGATATTGTAAATTTACTTATATTTTTCCCCCAGATTTATGTTAAGGTGTGAAAAGTCGCTAGAAGGATGTAGGCCCCTATATAGGCTAGTCAGATGAATTAATTCTGTAGTTCTTTATATCATATGCGACATATGACAGACAGGCCTACTTAGATCTTACACAATACGCCGTTAGTTTAAAAAGATAAACTCACTTCCATGTACACAATCATATACAAGTTGAACTTGTAAAAGTTCAGTATGAGTTGTCCACTTTATAAGCTTATATAAGCTTACTATAATATAGTTGGACCTGTAACCCAAAAGTCCGAGGCTCGAATCCCGGTTGAGGCAAGCAAATTTTTCTCTCTTCATTTATTCAAAATATATATATTGGAGGCAAGCAAATTTTTCTCTCTTCATTTATTCAAAATATATATATTGGAGGCAAGCAGATTTTTTCTCTCTTCATTTATTCAATATATTCCTATAGGCCTACCACCGGGTGTCCAAAGCTGTCACTTACTTGTAGCAAGCGTTTATATATCACAAGTCACGATTCACTGCAATAGCTCTAGAATAACTGGTAGTATAGGTTGGTGCATGTTGGAGACTATAATAGGATTATCAATTATCATGACAGACTTAACTTCCCACTGTATTTTTTGTTTGGTCATATGTTAGATGCAGTTCCTCCTGGTCCAGCGGTGAATGTAATAACATGCGAATCACAAGGAAATATATGATATGTACTTAATATATAACTATTAATTTGGGTAGACCCCCATTTGCCATAGTGGTAGTTCAAATATGGACTGAATTAATAGCCAGTCTTCACATGTCTATATTTAATTTTTTAAAATGTTTTCCGACAGATATAATTTCTCTTTTTATACGATTTCCTAAGGTTGGGCAGACAAAATAAATAATGCTCTAGTAATTACATTCTGAGAAATTAAGCATGCATTGCATTTTGGTCAGTCGGCATTAATTATATTTGACGAAGGTTTAATTATTTTTTTGAAAATATAATAGCACTTTACAAAGAGAATCTACAAAAGCAGTTTGACAGACAATTAAAGAACATATTTGCATATTATTGAGAGTATATTCTTTATTATTTTCTGGGTGAAACTGAAACAAAATAATTAGTTTATGTTATTCGATCAAGACTTCCCACCTTAACTTATTTAGGCCTGTATGGATGTTGATAAATTAAAGTCACGTTCAGGGACAGCCGAGCGATTTCTAAAGTGGGGGGACTTACTAACTATACAATTAGGCGAGGGTCCAAGGGCAAACACAGTCTCGGAGACTACAATATCCTACATTACAGCCGATACGTTCTCCGACAAGTTTTTGTAAATGTAAAACATTATTTTTGGATCCCATACATGGGACTTTACACACGGTGAATTTTTGTTGGATTCTTCACATGGTATATACTTTGCGTGGTTAATTGATGAATATGTGAGCAATATTCTAAATGAATGGTCATTGGATAAAGGTCTTCCTGGACTCACTGGGCTAAAAATGGCCAAACCATTTTTGAATCCCTTTTATTTAAAGTTTGAGATTCACAATTTAGGATCGATTCACTCTCATCATAGCAATGCCCTTAATTTGTGCAGTTGGTACAGATAATTATCCCGCCCCCACCCCACACAGGTAATTACCC
>JARDVA010120852.1:0-20314 GCA_030265315.1 Mopalia swanii
AAAATAGAATCGCTTCCTCATCAATTACATCATGACATAGTAGCAGCTTTATATCAAAGTCACTATTGAGTATTTCCTTCACTTTACCAACATCATATATCCGTGTATTATTATATCCAATTATAGCAACAACATTCTCCATATTATTCCACCCCTACTGCATGTATATTATTCTTACCATTAGAGTATTCCATAACGATGTTAAATGGTTTACTTATATTCTTTCTATCGACTCGATAATGAGCGCCAACAGAATTATCTCGAAATAAAGCAGAAGCTGTTATAAGAGTAGACAGTTTTAACTTTTGATATAACTGCCTCCCTTGCTGCAATATTGTATAGTCTATATTGTCATCTAATAAGGAAAAGTATTTTAAGTTATCTTTAAGGTGATTTCTTATCTCTTCTAACTTGAATTGAGCTAACTTTAAATCATTTCCATTTCTAACAACTCCTACATTTTTCCACATAATATTTTTTATTTTATCCTCATATTCTTTCATGACATCCAGTGATAAGGAATAGTATTGAAAAATATTTTGCTTATATTGACTCGGGAAACAAATTTGATTGTGGCAATTTAAAGCAGACACTCCTGCTATATGACCAAAAACGAGAGCATCTGCTACACCATTACCCCCGAGTCTATTTGCTCCATGTATACCCCCAGCATCTTCGCCACAAACAAATAAACCTTCCATTGTAGTGGAACAATCTGCTTTAATTAATACTCCCCCCATCAAGAAATGAGCTGTAGGCGTTACTTCAACTTTATCTGTACTTATTAAGTCGATATTTGCAGAGCGGAGTCTTTTTAATGTTTTTGGAAAACGCGACTTTATCTTGCCCTTCCCAAACTGAGATAAGTCTAAATATACACCGCCCTTTTCTGTTCCTCTACCTTCCATGATTTCAAGATATGAGCTTCTAGCAACGATATCACGTGTAGCAGATTCTCCACGCTCATCGTAATTAAACATATATCTTTCATCCAATACATTATATAAAGCCCCACCAGAGGTTCTCATTTCTTCTTCTAGCAAAGTTCCATTTAAAGGGCTGTTTGGGATAAGTGCTCCCGTAGGATGGAATTGAACCATTTCCATATCAACAAGAGGAACTCCTGCATCATGTGCCATGACAATACCCGAAGCTATTTTATCAAAACTAATCGATGATATAGGGTAAACACAAGCTCCCCCTCCAGTAGCAAGGATAACAGACCTAGATAGAAAAACCTCTATTTCTTCTATATCACGATTAAAAGATACGATACCAAAACATCTATCTTTATTAGATATAAGACCTAATACATTGTGATTTTCTTTCACATAAACACCATTCTCTATAACTTTCTGATGTAAAATATGAACAATATTTAGCCCTGTTATATCTTTTCTATGCACACTTCGACTATTTGTGCTACCTCCATATGTTCCGACATCATACCCCTCTTGGTTACGATCAAGCTCTAACCCCCAACTCTCTAGCTCTTTTATTCGATCCACAATATCGGAACATAATATATCAACTAAACTCTTATTATTTAAAAAACTTCCTCCCTCTAATGTATCTTTTATATGTAACTCAATACTATCTCCTGGGTTTAAGGATGCATTTATACCATGTGTTCGTTTAGAGCATCCCCCTGAGCCAAGCTCTGATATATTCAATAATGTCACCTTAGCATTTTGGTTTTTTTTGTGAAGCTGCAATAGAGGCATATAATCCCGCCATTCCACCACCAACAATGATAATATCTGTCTCATTAATTCTCATTTAGAACTCTCTTAGCTATCATTAAATAATATTATTATATACTAAAAAGTGATTTATTATCAGGATTTTTAAATTAGAGAAATAATCATTTTTAAGTTTTATCTATAAAAATAAAATATACAAACTATTAAAATTACCCCCAGAATTTAGAGGATGCTGCCTCTTGTATCCCAGGTAAAAGCAGAGAGAGAGAGAGAGAGAGAGAGAGAGAGATGAGAACAACCTTATAGTTACTTAGTCATTGATTAAAAATATAGATAGCTTTTATTTTAAGATAAATATGCAATTTGATATTTGTAACAGACCCAAAGCGCAAAAATGAATTATATAGATAATAAAAAAGGGCATAACAAATAGTTTTACCCTTTTCTTCGATCATCTAAGATGTTTGCCACCCTTAAAATTTATTTATTTATTTGGATTTAAAAGAGCATTATATCTTTTTTATACATCTATAATATTTTGTTATTGTTCTGATTGATGAATCAGTGCCTTATAGAGTTGTTCTTGCTCTGTATAATCTTTTAACTTTTCGCAAAATGAGCGCCCACGCAACATACGTGAAATAACAGAAAGGGCTTTTAAATGATCTGAGCCCGATTGCTCAGGGGCTAACAACATAAAGATAGAACGCACCGGATGATCATCGATCGAATTAAACTCGATCGCTTTATCAAGGCAAGCAAAACAACCCGTAATCTGCTTAACATCAGGGATGCGTGCGTGAGGTATAGCCACCCCACGCCCTATTCCTGTTGATCCGAGCTGCTCTCGCTCTAAAATAAATTCAAATATCCGCTGCCCATTCAAATCAAGTTTTTGAGCTAATTTTTCGCTCATATCACTTAAGACTTGTTTTTTGCTTCTGGCTTCGAAATTAATCAAAACCATATCTGCTGATAAAATATGTGTTAGTCCCATTTTACCTTTATCATACTGTTTTCGGATCAATCCAACCTAAATTTCCATCTGCCCGACGATAAACCACATTCACACCATCATGAGCCCGATTCACAAACATAAGAACAGGCAATGCTTCTAAATCCATCTTCATAACAGCTTGGCTCACCGTTAATTTAGGGATATCTGCGGGCATTTCAGCAACGATAATCGGCTCATCGCCTGTCTCATCCCCATCACCTACCGGCTCGGAAGATAGAACATACTGTGTTGCCGGCTGAAATTCAAGAGTATTTTCAGTATTTTTATGATGGTTATTTAAATGCCGTTTATAACGACGAAGCTGCTTACCAACATGAGCCAACGCAACATCAAAAGCCACTAATCCATCACCAGAATGGGCATTACCCTGTACATTTGATTGTCGAAACGCTTTAACATTAATCTCTGCTTTAACACCATTACCCTCTTTAGAAAGGCCAATATGTGCACTTTCCGCATCGGGGAAATATTTCTGGACAGTTGCTTTTACACCGTCTTCGATATGTTCTTTACGGCTATCTGTGATTGTAACGCCTTGACCATGAATACTGACTAACATAGGCTTCTCCTTATTTTTATGACTTAAGGTTATCGTTATAAAATGGCTTTAAACGAACAAAGCGACCCAGTCACATCTATAAAAACGTAACTTGGCCACCTAAAAGAATTCGTATATATAATAATATCACCATACTTCTATTATATGTATAGATGATCAATTTTTCTATAGTTTTTTTATCTTATTGTTAAAAAAGAATACCTCAAAGTTGCTTTTTATAATTTCTTTTCCGCTGTGTAGAAGATAGAATATGCGCAGCTTCGCGATATTTTGCAATGGTTCTTCGGGCGATGGATATCCCATTTTGCTCTTTTAACATCCCAGCCAAGATATCATCGCTATAAGGTTTATTTTGTGGCTCTGCACCAATAAGGCTTTTTATATATTCTTGTACCGAAACGGCCGATATATATTTTCCCTTTGACGATGGAATACGCCCCGATTGAAAGAACCATCGCAGCTCGATAATCTGCCCTTCAAAATCCAAATATTTACCATATACTAACCGACTAATTGTGCTTTCATGTAAACCCATTTCATGGCCAATAGAACGCATCGTTAAGGGGATTAAATAACGGGAACCTTTTTCAAAAAACAAAGCCTGCTTTTGTAAAACAACCTCTCCTAACCGTAATATGGAATATGCTCGCCGAGCCAGCACTCGAATTAAAAAACGCCCTCTTTCTCTTTTATTATTGATCCATTTTTTTGATTCGGCATCTTTTATTCGGCTATCTTCGAGCTGCCCAAGCACCACATGGCTAAAAGCTTTTTCATTAAGCTTAACTTTCCAATCGCCCGATATTGAGCGATATATCTTCAGCTCTGGAATAATCCGCTGAGCTTTATGATCCTCACCTTTCCATGCAGGGTTAGGGTTGAGTTTTTTAAGATATTGCAGGCGAGATAAAAGCTGTTTTTCCGATATCTTCAAATGCTGCTTTAAAAGCTTTAACTGGCCTTTTTCTAATAAATCCATATGCTCAAAAATATTCAGCCAAAGAGGATCCCATTTTTCTTCATCAATCAATTGTGCTTTTAAACATTCTTTTAAATTCCGTGCAAATAAACCAACGGGCTCTAGCTGCTGCAAGCGGGCAAGTAAAGACTCCAAATCATCATCAGAAAGCCCTCGCCCACCTGCATGATCAAACATTTTAAAGCTTAAGCGCCCATTTTCATCAAGCTGCGATAGCCAAAAAGTCGCAATCGCCCGTTCTGCCGGCTTTTTGATATTGAGGCAAATTTGATGTTTTAAGTCATCTTGCAAGCCTTCTTTAAAAACAGCCGTTGCCTCAATAACACTACCCGCATCTATCGCTGGGCTATATATCTGCCTTTTAAAATAAGGGGTTTCATCAAACTCATTATTGTAATCCTCATCCCGATCTAAAGCTTCTTTTGCATCATCGGCCAATAATCCTGCCGATATATCTTTGATCTTTTCATCTTTTGGAGCCACATCAATCATTTCCCCATGAGACTCTAAGTCTAAAAGAGGGTTTTCTTCTTTTTCCTTTTGTAGCAACTGATCAATCTCAAGCTGATTAAGCTGCAGCATTTCTATCGACTGACGCATCGACGGCGTCAGCTTAAGAGATTGCTTTTGTATTAATTGCAATTGAGGAGTTAAGGCCATCTCCACCTCTTGGCATAAAATTTGCTTGGGATAATATCAGGATAATTTTCTTTTGCTTCAAAAGCAACCTTTATTTCACCACCCAAACAACTTATTCGTAAATAAAAGGCTTAAAATTAAGGACTTTTTATTTAAAATAAATCCTTTTTCATTCAAACCCATAAAAAAACATAATAGAACTTAAACCAATTTATCTTATTGGGTCTTTCCAAAGAGCAAAATAATCATTTTATCTTTTATGTAATCGATAATTTTTTATTTCACTTTTAATAACATAATTTCTTCATTTAGGGGGTGAGTTTTATTTATAAAGTGATCTCCTGATAAGGAAAACAAACATTGACCATCGACAAAAACTTGGATAGTTTTTCCTTGCACAAGGCGCCCACCAAAAGGAGAGTTGCGGGAGCGAGAATGGAGTTTTTTATCATCAAAAGCCCAACTTTTATGTAAATCAACAATATTAAAATCCGCTGCCCCTCCGATTTTTAAAACGCCCCCTTGAATACCCAGTTTTTTTGCCGGCTTATAAGTGATTAATGCCAAAGCATCCAATAACGAAAGATGGTCATTATGATAAAGCTCTAGAGTAATTGGCAACAGGCTTTCAAGGCCAACGCCACCAAAAGAAGCTTGTTCAAAGGGCAAACGCTTGGCTTCTTCATCCTGCGGGATATGATCCGATGCGATAAAATCGATGGTACCATCTTTTAAACCTTCGATAATCGCCTGACGGTCTTCTTCACTCCGTAAGGGCGGATTCAGCTTGGCAAAAGTGCGATAATCCCCCACATCATTTTCATTGAGAGCAAAATAAGGCGGCGCGGTATCACAAGATACATTCAATCCTTTTGCTTTCGCCTCGCGGATCACCGATACCGACGCCGCACAAGATATATGATTAAAGTGCAAGCTTCCCCCTGCCATTTCTAAAATGCGCAAATCCCGCTCTATAATAATCACTTCTGCCTGCCAAGCCATCCCTGCTAACCCTAGCCGGTGAGCAAAATGCCCTGCATTCATATCACCTTTGCCCAAATCATTATCCATTGGATGCTGGGCAATAAAAGCATCAAAACCCGATGCATATTGCAAAGCTCTTCTCAAAACGGCAGCATTTTGAATCGTCTGATGGCCATCGGTAAAACCAATAGCACCCTCTTTTTGCATTAAGCCCAGCTCGGCTAAAAGCACACCATCATTATTTTGTGTAACCGCACCCCACGGATAGATTTTAGGGCCTTTTTTATCTTTTGCCCGTGCCATCATATAATGGATCATTGCCGGATTATCTAAAGAAGGCTGGGTTGTTGGCAATAGGGCTAAATGGCTAACGCCCCCTGCAAGCGCCGCAGAGCATTCACTACTAAAGCTCCCTTTTGCCTCAAAACCAGGATCCGGAATTTCACACCGAAAATCAACCAAGCCGGGTAATATCGCATGACCTTTTAAGTCAATAACAGGCCCTTTGATATCTTGATTTTCCTTCGTGATATGATCACCTAAATCGGTAATTTTACCATCTTCCACCACAAGGCCACCCATTAAATCCATTTTTGAATATGGATCCAAAATATGCCCATTCAGATAAGTTACCTTCACTTCCGCTCTCCCTTGTAGCCCTATATATTCTCACCAATGCATGATTCTAACACCGCCATACGGATAGCCACGCCCATCTCTACTTGCTCTGTAATAACTGAGTATTGATCATCATCAGCTAAACGCCCTAAAATTTCCACACCGCGATTCATTGGCCCCGGATGCATAACAGTGACATCTTTTTTTGCATATTCTAGCTTTTTATAATCCAAACCATAAAAATGGAAAAACTCTCGAGAACTTGGAAATAAATTATGATTAATTCGCTCTTTTTGAATACGCAACATCATAATAACATCGGCATCTCTGATGGCTTCTTCCATTTTATAATAAACATTCGCCCCTAAATCTTCCATTGCTTTTGGCAGCATCGTCCGAGGCCCACAAAGGCGAATATTACAATTATAAAGATTAAGTAAATGAATATTCGAGCGTGCAACACGGCTATGCTGAATATCGCCGCAAATGGCAACATTTAAGGTCTCTAAGGTTTTTTTATGCCTTTTTATGGTCAATGCATCAAGCAATGCTTGGGTGGGATGTTCATGCCAGCCATCTCCCGCATTAACCACGGCACAATTAACCTTTTGTGCTAACAAAGCAGGCGCCCCCGAAGATCCATGCCGCACCACCAAAATATCCGGATGCATTGCATTTAATGTTGCCGCTGTATCCAATAATGTTTCGCCTTTTGAGACTGAAGATGTCGCAACGGACATATTAATAACATCGGCCCCTAAGCGCTTTGCAGCTTGCTCAAAGCTTGTGCGTGTACGTGTTGAATTTTCAAAAAATAAATTAACAATTGTTCGCCCTTTAAGGCTTTGATCAACCATTTTTTTCTGCTGATTTTTTTCAGCAAAAAAAAAGCCTCGCTCTAACAATTTATCAAGTTGCAGCTTGTTCATTCCTTGAATATGTAAAAGGTGGTTTCGGCTTTCCATGATCATGTATTTCCTTACATTATACGCCTAGTTCAAATTATAATGAAAAGCTTATAAATTACAAGTATGAACATCAAGTATCGTTATTATAACAATCATCAATAACTATAATATTTTTTTATTTATGACAAAACTTAAAATTTAAATAAAAAATTACATCAATATTTATGATACACCCCTTTAATCGCTTGTTATCGGCGGCTTAATATAATATTTTCCAAACAAATTGATGATTGCAAATTATAAAGATATCCGCTATTATAGCGGATAATATTCATCATGGAAAGATACCACATTGGCCATAATAAAAAAGAAAACAGAGTCAAAAAATGTATAGGAATATGAGTTATCCGGATATGTTTCGCCATGCGGGCCTTCGGCCAACAAAACAAAGGTTAACATTGGCTTCTATGCTTTTTAGTGGCCAAGAACGCCATTTTACGGCTGAAATGTTGTTTGAAGAAACCATTGATGCGGGTAAAAATATTTCCCTTGCAACGATATATAATAGCTTACATCATTTTGTTAAACATGGTTTGATTCGCGAAATCAATATTGATAACCAACGTAGCTGGTTTGATACCAATACCCAAGGCCATTTTCATTATTATGATGAAGAAAATGCTGAAATTTTTGATGTTCCCAATACCGATACAAGTCAAATTCAGCAAAATATCTCCATACCTGAAGGTTACGATCTTCAGAGCTTAAATGTTGTTGTCCATTTAAAGCGAAAAAACAAACCCTAATGGCTCTTCTAAAAGATACCTATTCTGCTGATTATATTGATCAGATGAGTAGTATATTATTAGATCATCATTCGAATTTTCAAAAGGCCAAGCTTGAGCAGGTTAAACCTCTTCTCGAAAAACTCGAGATGAAAGCCCGTGTTCAGCATATTGCCGATGCAATATATGCCGGCTTTAAAAATTGTGCACAACAAACAATATCTCATATTCTTATTAAAAGCGCCCAAAGCTCTTTGCTTCATAATAGCCCCGAAAGATTTAATCTTTGGCCGATCCTCTCCGTATATGAACGGCATTTCATACAGGATTTTAAAATAGCCACTCAAGCTTTTTATCAGCTCACATCTTTATTTACGGCTGAGTTTTCCATGCGGCCTTTTATCAATCAATATCCCACAGAAAGCCTAAAATTATGTTACCATTGGGCGCAAGATACCAATGAACATGTGCGCCGGCTTGCATCTGAGGCCATTCGCCCGAACTTACCATGGGGCTTTAAAATCCCCTACCTCCATCAGCATCCACAGCAAATCATCAATATTTTGACCTTGCTTCAAAATGATGACAGTCTTTATGTTCGCCGATCTGTTGCTAATAACTTAAATGATATCTCCAAAGATCATCCTGATCTTGTTATCGATATTTTATCTCGGTGGAAAAAAGAAAATGATAACCCTCAATGCCGTTGGATCATCAAACATGCTTTAAGAAGTTTGATTAAACACGGCGATAAAAGGGCTTTATCTCTCATCGGCATCAGCTTAGATGCCAATATTTTAATCGATTATTTTAACCTCGACAAACAAGAAATATCCTTAGGTGACCATATTCAGTTATCTCTTCATTTACATAACAAACAAAAAACACCCAGTCATATTATGCTAGATTATATTGTTCACCATGTAAAATCCAACGGAAAAACCAGCCCGAAAACCTTTAAATGGAAGCATTTTTCACTGAAAGAAAATCAATCAATCACCCTAACAAAAAACCACAAAATCTACCCCATAACAACAAGAAAATATTATTCCGGCAATCACCAAATTGATATTATGATCAATGGCCAGATTATGGCTAAAAACCATTTTTATCTCAATATGTAGAGCTATTTAAGATCCGTTTATATTCATCCATCTCACTTTTAAACTTTTTTTCATAATCATTCAAAGTCAACAACTCAAAAGTGATTTTAAATCGATTAAAAAGCTCCCCTTTAAATACGCATATAAGATAGGCTATGATCATATTTAAAATTTCATAAAAAGCCGATTACCATCCTCTTTTATGCTACTCTTGCTCAATCACTTCATCTCCGAGAACACCCCAAATCAAACTTCGCTCAACAAAACCCTTATATTTCTGAAAAGCCACTTCACACCATGCTTTTTGTGATGGACATTCAATGATTGTGCCGAGGGCATTTGCATTGAGCCACACAATCGGATCAGAGCCATAAGTTGATAAAGACTGTAATGATACAGGATTGCCTGACCTGATTTGCGCTGTTCGTTGGCCCGAGAATAATGTACTAAACATCCATCCTTTTGTGCCTTCAATATCTTCAACCTTATACCATTTATCATATTCAGCAACAACTTTTAATGGCAGGCCTTTTGCCTGATAAACCCATTCAATCGGAAAGTTTCGCCCTGGGCCTGTTCTTAAATTGGCCTTGTTGCCTTTTAAACTAACAAACCGAGGAAAACCAAGCCCCGTACCTTTGCTCTCTGTCTCTGCAAAAGCATGAAGATTTAGGCTTAGCCCCAATATAAAAATAATTTTCAAGATAAGTTTTTGCATGAACATCCTTTGATTTATCAAAAAATATACCTTTATTCTTTTAAATTGTTCCAAATAAGAGCATATTAGAAAGAGGTAAATAAAGAGCTAACAACAAAAAGGGAGTCTGGATCTTATGTTCGGTAAAATATTTGTTCCTTTAGAGAATATAGAAACATCTGAAATATTACTCAAGCATGTTTTCCGCCTTGCCCACCGACTGAATGCTCATGTTGATGTATCTCGTATTGCCGCTATCGGCCATTCTAAAAACTCCAAACCTTCATTAATCAAATGGCCTGCCGTGGGCAGCATGACTCAATTTCCCCTTATGGATATTGATCAAAAAACAACAGCCGAAACGCAAGCCTATATGCGCCACTATCAAGATGATGTTGAAAGAAAAAAACAAGCTTACAGGGACATTTTTACGAAGGCTTGCCATGAATATAAAATCAACAAAGATAGCCCCACAATTGATAGCCCAAGTGCTCGCTGGCTTGCACAGCCCGACCATAAAGATGGCGATGAATTTATCACCCATCAAGCTTTAGTGAGTGATATCTGTATGGCGGCACGCCCCCGTGATGAAGATCATGCTTGGCTATCCTCCATCATTCACCATATTTTATTTAATGCCATTAAGCCACTTCTCCTATTTCCCATTCAAGAGAATATCTCTGATATGCAAAAAGTGCCTCAGCATGTGGCTATTGCTTGGAATGGTCACAGAGAAACCTCTCACGCCGTAAGCCATGCCATGCCTTTTTTAAGTCAGGCTGAAAAAGTCACTCTTTTTACTTATTCATCCCATAGAACAAACGCTTCTTGCGCCGATGATTTGCAATATTGGCTTAAGACTCATAATATTGCATCGGATAAAGTAATTTTAAAAAAGCCCAATATCTTTTCTGTTGGTGCTTCTCTTATTGAAGAAATTAAAGAAAGAAATATCAGCCTGATAATTTCTGGAGCTTATGGCCATTCTCGCATGAGAGAATTTATACTTGGCGGTGTAACAACCCATTTGCTCGCTTGCTGCCCTATCCCCTTACTTATGGCCCATTAATCAAATTTAACATATAAAAATCAAAGGAATAAAAACGTGTTTATTTCCCATACATCTCAGCCACAAATTCTACATATCCTACATAAAAAAGATTACAGTGACTGGCTTGATCAACAATCAAAATTTTGTCAGCAGCAACTCGGCCTCCACTTAAGTAAAATCAAACAAGGGGCTTTTTCTAAATGGCAAGATGAAAAAGGTCATATCAGCGCAATACTTATTACCGAAGGGGATATCTTTCCAAGTTTCGGGCCATTATCTAAACAATTAACCCACGGTGATTGGGTCATACAAATTCATCATTCAACAAATATAAAAATAGATATAGAGCAAGCTTTAACCGCTTATTTTATGGGATGTTATCAGTTTGATAAATATAAAAAAGATCAATCGATGCCTACTGCAAATATCGTTATTGAAGATGCGGTTTTACTTAAGCGTTTAGAAGTGAAAAAAAAGGCAATCTTTTTAACTCGAGACTTAATTAATGAGCCTGTTAATCATTTAAACCCGATTATTTTGGCATCGATAGCCCAAGATATCGCCAAAGAATATAATGCAGATATTAATATATTTAAAGATTCAGCGCTTAAACAAGCTTTTCCGATGGTTTATGCGGTTGGAAAATCCGCACCCGATACAGCCCGTGTTATTGATATCCGATGGCACAAAAAAAATGCCCCCAAAATCACCTTAATCGGTAAAGGTGTTTGTTTTGATACAGGAGGTGTAAATATCAAGCCGGATCGATCCATGCGTAACATGAAAAAAGATATGGGTGGTGCGGCAAATGTTTTAGGGCTTGCAAGCATGATTATGGGCCTTGACCTTCCGATTGATTTGCGTGTTCTGATCCCTACTGTCGAAAATAATGTTTCTACCCATGCTTTTCGTCCTGGAGATATTTATCAATCCCGCAGTGGAAAGACCATCGAAATCGGCCACACCGATGCTGAGGGACGATTGATTTTATCGGATATTCTGACTTTTGCCAGTGAGGAAAAAAATGATTATATCATTGATATGGCAACTTTAACTGGCGCTGCACGTGTGGCTTTGGGTGCGGAGGTAACACCTGTTCTGGGCAATGATGCCGATGCTATTCATCAAATCATTCAAGAAGGAGATGCCTGCGGGGACTATCTATGGCAACTGCCTTTATTTGAAGGTTACCGCCGCCATCTATCATCATCTGTTGCTGATATTAATAATGCTGCCGAAGGGGCTGCAGGAATGGGCGGCACCATAACGGCTGGTTTATTTTTATCGGAATTTGTTGGTGACAACCAAAAATGGATGCATTTTGATGTTTTTTCATGGAATATCAATGATAGCCAAGCTGGCCACCCTATCGGAGGCGAAGCTATGGCCATTCGAGCGATCCTTGCTTGGCTTGAAAAACTATCTTTATCATAAAATGCTTAAAATGGCCTAGCTTAGTGACGATTTTTTAGGCCATCAATTTTTACACTTTTTGCAGAGTTAAAGCGACCCAATCATCTTCTGTTATATGGGTTATTAACTTTAACCCTTGCTGCTCGTATGCTTTTTGTACCCTCAAAGAATCCTGAGATAAAAACCCCGATAGAATAGCATAAGCGCCTTTTGTTAGCTTAGCGGATAACTCAGATGCCATATCAATCAAAGGATTTGCCAGAATATTTGAGCAAATCAAATCAAAGCCCGCAGATTCAAGCACTTCTTTTGTTTGATAACCATCGCCTAAAACAGCCGAAATATGCACTGCAACACCATTATCTTTAGCATATTGTTTTATAATATCTGGCGCTAATGGATCCACATCAACCGCAAGCACCGGACACTGCCAAAGCTGAGCTGCTGCAAAAGATAAAATCCCTGATCCCGCGCCCATATCCAAAATATTTTTTATGGAATTATCTTTTTCTTTAAGCTGAGCGATGAGCTGCAAACATGATTTTGTTGTGGCATGCTGACCGGTTCCAAAAGCCTGTGCGGCATCCATCTGAATACCAATTTTTCCTTGTGGAATAGCCTCTTGAATATGGCGGCCATAAATGTAAAAAGGCCCCACTTCAATGGCCGGAAACTGCTCTAAATTTTCCTTCAGCCAATCACGGGGTTCTTCCTTTACTAAACGCATATCTTTGATCTCAAAAGCTTCCTTTTGCGCTATTACGGCTAAAAGCGAATCTATTTTATCTTTATCGGGCTTAACTTCACTCACAGCTTCCAAACGCCAATCTTCATTGGCATCGGGCTCATCTTTACGTTGATTATCCGGTAAAACCGCATACCAACTGATATAGGTAAAATCACCCTCCAAAATTGTATCAATTATAGGAATAGCCCTAAAAGGGGCAATAAGCCCCAGTTTCCAATGATATACCATGACTTACCAGCCTATTGTTCATTTTCTTTTGTCGGAGAAGCTGTAAAAACCCAACCACACTCAAACGACTGGCTCTCAAGCTTGCCTTCTGTAAATCCTTCTATGATATTTTTAGCCACCTCACGTAAAGGCTTACCCACACATTCTGGTGTTCCTAAGCTACCATCTTGAAGCGTAATAAGAGCCGCATTTGTATATGTTTCATCCATCCATTTTTGTGTTGCTTCGGGTGAATAATAAGGATTCATCGCCCCCATAATCACCGCTGTTGGCACCTTAATTTTTTCAGCGGGCTGATCATCTTGCATCGGTGCACCCAAAGCTTCACAAATAGCCTTCTGCCGTTTTAAATCACGCTCAAAAGTTTCTTTAAGCGCAGGAAAAGCTAAAGCTGTATCCGCTCCGCCCACATAGATACAATTACGATAAACCTCGGGAAAGGAACTCACTGAGCGATAATTTTCGATAGAAAAAGGAGCATATTGGCTATAAACCAAAGAGCTGTTGCCTTCACCTAGATCAGCTAAAAAGCCTGGTTGATCCGCTTTAGAAAGCATATAATAATTTAAAACATCTCCATTAACGGGAAATAACGTATTAATATCTTCATTATAGCCAATATCTGAAATATCCCCCTTATAGATACTTCCCTTATTATTATCTTGGATCATCTCGCTTAAAAGTTGAGATGGCTTTTCTTCATATTTCCAGCCTCTTTTTTTATCTTTAGCTAAAGCATCAACCCGCTTTAAATAAGCATCAAAAGAATCTTGAGCATCGGGCCGATAAGCTAAATCAGGAGTATCAAGAACAATCCCCCCTAATTGATCGCCTAAATCACGTGCCAAGATATTCACAACTCTTTCTTGGCTGCCTAAGCTCCAAATAATGGGCTTTTTAAGCTCTTCATCTTTAATTAATAAAGAGAGGCCTTTTGCCATTTCTGTTGCAGAAAAAGCCGAAAGATCAAAAGGGAAATCATCTAACTGGCGAAGACAACGTTTAATACCATCTTTTGTTGCCTTCCAATCTAAAAACTCTGTTTCCCATCCTGAAACAAATAAGCCGCAATGGTGAATGTCTGAGCCTTCAACGACAGGGCCAGGAAAAATATAAACATCACGGTCTTCTAAAGCGGCAGCAATATATGAAGAAAAATCAAGCAAATAAGCCTGTAAATCATCGGTAACAACACGCCCTCTTGCCATATTCGGAATAAAAACAACCGGTGCATTAACTGTATTTTTAATGGGTATAATCTTTGTATCCGAAGTTGTTTTTTCTGAAGTATCTTTATTTTGATCATCTTTTTGAGGAGTTGTTTCTTTTTTTACCTTTGAAGGAATATAAAAAAACCGTACCGGAACCGTATTTCCTGAAATTAAAATTTGGTGAACAACCGTATCTTTACCATCGAATTGCAGGGGGTATGATTCTTCCAATTCAACAGCGGCCATGCTCGAAAGCCCCGCTGTAACAGCAAGAAACACCATTCCGATAACTCTTATAATCCACGATCCAAACGCTTTGCGCTCCATATTTAGGCTCTCCTCAATATAACTTTTTTTCATACTATAACTATTTTTGGTAAAAATTCCAGCGAATATAATCTATGAATGCGACGAAAAAATAATACCCGCTTTGCTTTTTATATAATTTTTAAATTACCATATCATTTTTAACATTGATAAAAACGGCAAACAACCTTAATCAACCAATGTAATAAAAGATCGTACAATCTTTTTTGTTGCCCCGTTATCAAACTCAATTGTTAATCGATCTCCATCCATATGTTTGATCACCCCTTGGCCAAAAACACGGTGCTGAACTAAAGCCCCTGCCTTCCAAAGGCTATCGGCTTCATTAATATTCCGAGAAGTATATGATGGATCTTGATCTGTTCGGCTTCTTTTTGACGAATTACGCCGATCATGATAGCCCGCATTATACCCAGATGCTGAATCGCTATATCGACCAACCATTTTTATTTCAACATGCTCTGCAGGGATTTCTTCAATAAACCGAGAAGGTAAAGCCGTTTGCCAGCGCCCAAACAACATCCGTGTTGCCGCAAACAAAATAATCACACGCTTGCGCCCACGTGTTATCCCCACATAAGCCAATCGCCTTTCTTCTTCCAGGCCCTTATTACCGCTTTCATCAATAGAACGCTGATGAGGAAACAAGCCTTCTTCCCATCCAGGTAAAAAAACATTATTAAATTCTAATCCTTTTGCTGCATGTAAGCTCATTAATGTGACACGCTCATCACCCGCATTATTTTCTGTTTCCATAACAAGCGAAACATGTTCTAAAAAATCGGGTAGGCTATCAAATTCAGCAATAGCAGATAAAAGCTCTTTTAGATTTTCGACTCTTCCCTCTGCATCGGGGGATTTATCTTGACGCCACATATCCAAATAGCCCGATTCTTCCAATATTTTTTCGGCCAATTCATTATGCGCATTTTCTGAAGTTAATGTATGCCAATACTCAAAATTATCAATAAAATCCTTTAAAGTCTGGGCGGCTCTTCCTGCCAACAAACCATCCGATGTGGCTGTTTTTGCTGCATCAAATAAGCTTTTATTTTCGTTACGTGCATAATCTTGCAGCTTGGCTAGTGAGCCCAGACCAAACCCACGTTTAGGTGTATTAATCACCCGCTCAAAAGCTAAATCATCGGCAGAAACAATAAATAGGCGAAAATAGGCCAAAGCATCGCGAATTTCCTGACGCTCATAAAAACGGGCTCCACCAATAAATCGATAGGGTATGGCTTTGGCAATTAACTGCTCTTCTAGCTGACGGCTTTGCGCCCCTGTCCGAACAAGGATCGCCATTTCGCTCCAAGATTCCCCTTCTTTTTTTAAATTATTCATTGCTAAGCTGATAAGGCGAGCTTCTTCATCACCATCACGGGCATGAACAATCGCCACTTTTTCACCCTGATCGCCATCGGTCCATAATGTTTTGCCTAACCGCCCATCGTTATGATGAATAATACCGCTAGCTGCAGCTAAAATATGCCCTGTTGAACGATAATTTTGCTCTAAGCGAAAAGTTTTAGCCCCTGTAAAATCTTTTTCAAAACGTAAAATATTACCAACTTCCGCCCCTCTCCACGAGTAGATCGATTGGTCATCATCTCCAACACAACATAAATTACCATGCCCTTGAGCCAATAGGCGCAGCCAAAGATATTGGGCAATATTTGTATCTTGATATTCATCGACCAAAATATAACGAAAGCGCTGCTGCCATATTTTTAATATATCCGGATGGTCTTGAAATAAATTTAAGCATAATAACAGTAAATCACCAAAATCAACGCCGTTCAGCTCTTGCAATCTTTCTTGGTAGCGGGCATATAATTTAACCACTCGCCCATCGGCCATATCCGCACCATCCGACATTTTTACCTGATGGGGATTCAAGCCCCGATCTTTCCATCTTTCAATAACAGCCGAGATCATTTTTGGTGGATATCGTTTATCATCAATCAGTAGATCCCCCATCAAGCGTTTGATTAAACGTTTGCTATCATCGGGGTCAATAATAAGAAAATTTGATGTTCGGTGAACAAGCTCGGCATGGCGGCGTAATATTCGGGCAGATAAAGCATGAAAAGTACCAATCCACCAGCCTTCAACAGGCTGCTGTGTCATTTGCGCTACACGCTCTCGCATTTCTTTTGCAGCTTTATTGGTGAAAGTCACAGCTAAAATTTCCTGAGGGTAAGCCAAATTTGTCAGTAAAGCATGGGCAAGCCTTGCCGTTAGCACACGGGTTTTCCCCGTACCGGCTCCGGCCAATATTAAAACAGGGCCTTCCATCGTTGTGACTGCTTCATATTGAACTTTATTTAAACCATCTAAATAGCCCGCCGAGTGGGAAGCTTCTTGCTCAAATAGATCATCATCCGGCTCAAATAAATCCATCAATCCAACATCCTTTCTTATACCCTTAAATTCTAAAGCTATCGTAATATTTTATCATAATTTATAACGGTAAAACAATCTTTTACAAATCCTTTTTCATATAAAAAATAATCATGATTCAATATTACCCTTAAAATGAAATGAAAACCTATTTAAGTATTCAATCTAAAAAGGTATAAAATATACAAATAACCCAAAAAAGCTCAAAAAAAAGAGCTCAGAAAAAACCGAGCTCCTTCAAATATGAACGGTAAAATAGTTACTTAGCTAACGCATCTAAATCAGCTTTTGTAATTTCTTTTCCAGCATTTTCCATTGCTTTTTTCATAAATCCTGTTGCTGCAGTAAAGCCTTTTAAGCTCACTGAAAAACGGTACGGATCACGATTTGGGTCTAAAACAAAGCCGATTTCAGCTTTCTCACCACTTTTAAAGTTTGTATAAATGCTTTCATTAAAAACAAGCCCTGCGGTACAGCCTCTGGTTGAGCAAACTCTATAAGGTGCAACATATGGCTTTTCTTTGCCTATTTTTAAATAAACTGGCTCAAGAAAAACGCCTAAAGGTGCCTGAAAATATGCACTTGGATAAGGCTTAACTTTGCCTTCTACAACCTCATAAGAAAGACCGAACATTAAAATAATTTGATCAACACCTTCTCCTGAGAAAGGTTTTTGTGTTGCACATGATAACAGGCGTGTTTTTCCTGTGTCTTTATTGTTTTCATCACGTACTTTTTGCAATACACAACGAACATCCCAATCACCAAAACTATAATCCTCGGTAGAAAAACCATTATTTTCTACTGCTTTTGGGTCGGCTTCAATAACTGACGGCGCTGATGGCTTTTCGGCTTCAGTAGCGACTGGCTTCTCTGCTTCAGTAGCTGTTGTTTTTTCTCCCTCGGCAAAAGCATGACCTAAGCTTAGCACTAATAAGGATACGATTACATAAATAGATCTACTCACAAAACCCATAATATTCCCTCTTATAATTTATCTTGGTAACAATTTTTTCCTACGTTACCTTTTATCTAGAATATAGGCAAGCAAATAGAGTGACTTTATTCATTATTTCTTTTCGCAATAAATCCCCTAAATTGATAATATGCCCTTAAAGGCTCCTCAACATCCGAGACATCCGGCCATATATAATGCTTTTTTTGCGCATGCATAATCTCTAACTGTTTTTTATTAATTGTTTGATCCACAAACGCCTTTAAGCCTTTTCGAGCCCCAATATGGGCCATTTTAATATAAGCATAAATAGGATAACTCAAAGGATATTGGCCTGATTTAATCGTATCTAATGTTGGGTGAACACCATCTAGATCCAATGTAAATAATGTTTCATCTTGATAATAAAAAGGAATGATCAATAATTGATTTTTATCCTTAAATAAATGTTTTTTTATGGTGCCAAACAAACCATTATTGGTCTTTTTATAAACATCGTTACGTACAGAATGACAAAAAGATTGCATTTTATCATTATTTTTTAAATTTTTATCCTCGATATCTTTCGGAAAAGAGCAGTGAGAAAAAACATAATCCATATATAATTGGGCCAAATTATCCGATAGATGATTTTGGGTAATATTAATGCGAACATTTTCAAATTGTGGCTGAAGCTCCGACCATTTTTTTTTACGATTAAGCTTAATCTTAGAATCCACAACTTCATATCGCCGTATCGCCTGATAAAGTGCCTTTTGTGTTAAGTCAAGGCGAATATCAGGGTAGGCTATTTGAAATAAAATAGCATCATAAGCCAATGGTATTTCTAAAATATCATCAATGGCATGATCCGAGCATAATTGTATTTGTTTTTGTGTTATTTTCCGATCAGCAAATAAAATGTCAACCTCTTTTTTACCAATCCCACGGCAAAACTCTATAAATTGCTGATCTTCATCAACATTCCTAAGCTGCCCTTCAAACTGAAAATCACGAACAAGGGGCTGCGCTAAAGGAGCCGATATCAATTGCAAATCTTCTGCCCAAGCATATAAAGCAAAAATAGGTAAACTCAATATAATAAAAATAACCGGCATTTCTTCACCTTTCATTAAACCTCAGCCCATATAATATTAAGATAAATGAATTTGTAAAAGATAACAAACGGAGTTTGCTCGTGAAATACAAACCATTTTGCCAGCTTATTGCGCTCGGTATGTTTGGACTATCCAATAGCTATGCTCAGACTCATGTTGATAGCATACTCAATAATATATTAACAACAGATAAAAATATTGCTCTGGTATCCACCCCAAAAATTGCCCCAGTTCCAGCCTATCAATCTGCACCTGTAAATAAAATTGATCCTATTGATCCAAAATCATATTCCGCAATGCAGCCTTATCCGTGGTTAGATAAAGGATGGAAGCTGAGCTCTACGGCAACAGAGCAAGATATTTTAAAACAAGAAATTTTACGGCTACAGCAGGTTCCACAATTTTATATTTCTCCTGGCCCTAGCCTTAAAAAGGGCATGACGTCTCCGAGGGTACGTGAAGTTACAACGGCGCTCTCTGCTTATAAATTGTTATCTCCAGAGCATATTGGTGATACATTTGATCAAACCGTAGAAGAAGCGATAAAAAAATTTCAGGCAACCCATAATCTTACAGCTGATGGCATTGCTGGTGCACAAACAATCGCCTATCTTGCATCTCAAAACCGAGATAAAAAGCTCGCCGCATTACAATGGGCCGTTAACAACCCGCGCATTACACCTTATAGCCAAGGGAAATCTGTTATTGTTAATTTAGCTGCCCAACAATTACGGGCTTACGATAACGGAAATTTGGTTCTGACAAGCCGTACAATTGTTGGCAAACCGGTTACACGAACACCTCTAATGAGTGATTATATCGAATCTGTCACCCTCAACCCCATATGGGTTGCGCCCAAAAGTATATCCGACCGCCTTTATAGTGGCC
>JARDVA010120853.1:0-11170 GCA_030265315.1 Mopalia swanii
GTCGCTTGGGATTGATTTTGACATATGTCGGACAACATGTGGTGCCCCCTGGGGGCAAAATCAGTCCATCCGTCAACGTTTTGGTTTCCGCACATTAACTGGAAAACCGCTTATTGAATTCAAGTCAAATTTAGTATGTGTTATCCATGTGACACGACGTCGCTTGGGATTGATTTTGACATATGTCGGACATCATGTGGCGCCACCTGGTGGCAAAATCAGTCCGTCTATCAACTTTTTGGTTTCTGGATATTAACTTGAAAACCGCTTATTGAAATCAAATCAAATTTAGTATGTGTGTTCCATGTGACAAGACGTAGCTCGGGATTGATTTTGGCGTAGGTCGGGCAACATGTGGCGCCGCCTGGTGTCAAAATATAACTTTGTTTCTGTATGTTAATTTGAAAACTACTTGTGGATTTTGAATCAAACTTAGTATGATTGTTCCATGTAGCAAGACATCGGGATGGATTTTGGTGTGTGTCAAACTACAGGTGGTGCCACCTGGTGACAAATTCTAAATTTCGTTTCTGTTTGTTTATTTTAAAAAAATTTCTTGAATTCGAATCAAGCTGAATATGATTGTTCCATGTGACAACTGACTAAACAGCGCTTTGGATTAGTTTTGGTGTATGTCGGACTAGAGGTGTCGCCACCTGGTGGCAAACTCTAAATTTCGTTTCTGTATGTTAATTTGAAAAATTCTGATGGAATTTGAATCAAACTTAGTTACATGTAGTACAGATGTTTCTTTTGACAAAGGTAAAGGATATTCCTTGTGTCAAGATGTGTAGAATTTTGTTTGCTCTCAACGTGTTTACTTGAAATGTCTTGTCAACATTTTAATTCTGGACATTAATTTGAAAACTTCTTGTGGAAGAGTGTTCCATTTCACAAGACAGAGTTCAGATATTCCATGTGTCAAGATCTAGTGTAGAATTTTGCTTGTTGTATTCTTGTCTAGACATGCTGTCACCTGGTGGATTATTTTCAAACTTGATTTTGATATTCCATGTGGCAAGATTTTTTCGGGCGTATATTGCGACTCACTTGAGCTCTTGTTATCCCATGGCATGATGACATCTGCATATTATGACCTAGGGATAACAACATCTGTCCTTATAAAGGGCATGAACAATATGTAAACAATAGGACTTAACAGGTTTTTGGAATCGTGTATAGGAGTGAGTTACACGGGGTGGTTTTTACAAGGTTTTGCACCGTAATAAGGCAAGGTGCAGTGTGAAGGGGACAATCCATCGTCCTATAAGTGAAATACCCTCGAGTATGACGTTAAAACCCCAATCGAACAAACAAATCAAGTTTTGGAAACCAATTGGTCTTGCACTAAACTACATTCCTATTTTAAAATAAGGTCATTCCAATCAAATCTTCTGTTTGTCCATCTGTCTGTATAATAGGTGTGAACAAGATAAAAACAATACCACTTAACACAGGGTTTTCAAATGTTGGAAACTCATTGTTCTTACAACTACATTCCCATTTAAAATCCAATCAAATTTTTGGTTTCCATGGCAACATAATGATAATACATGTAGTATTACAGACCACGTGTCATTCCAATCAAATCTTCTGTTTGTCCATCTGTCTGTATAATAGGTGTGAACAAGATAAAAACAATACCACTTAACACAGGGTTTTCAAATGTTGGAAACTCATTGTTCTTACAACTACATTCCCATTTAAAATCCAATCAAATTTTTGGTTTCCATGGCAACATAATGATAATACATGTAGTATTACAGACCACGTGAACACAGTAAAAACCATACCACGTATTAAACACAGGTTTATAAAAGGTTAGAAACACAGTGGTCTTACACTCAACAACATTCATATTTATAATAGGGTAATTCCAATACAATTTCTGGTTGGATAACCATAACATTGAACTATTTCAATGATTAAAGCGAAGTTGCAGTGGATTGTCCTCGGACCTCCTCACAAGTTTTACAAGATTTCCTTCCACCTCTACATGGAACAGTATAATGGAAAATCTGTCCTTTAAGTGAAATACCCTGGAGTACATCATACTGACAAACAAACCTATTCAGACATGATTGGCTGTTCATAGAAGCCCCAACCTTGTATGTTAAAAAAACAAGTGTAGAATCACTATAGGCTATTAAGATCTTTACTGGACAGGGGCTATTTAGAATGTATTGCAAAATGTTATATTTAAGTAGTGCTTGAAGGAATGTCCGCTATATATCGGTTGATGATTGTTTAGGCTCAAATCAATGTGTCAAAAAAGTGACAGATCCAGACATATGTGTTGCCATGGAAACCTGAAATTTGTTTGGTATGATCTCATTTTCAAGATCCAGACATATTTGTTGCCATGGAAACCTGAAATTTGTTCGTAATGATCCCATTTTCAATACGATTGTAGTTTAGCATCATATTAAACTGCATTCCAAATTTGAACTCTATTATAAGTGGTTTGGCTTCTATCTTGTTCATATCGTCATGAGGGAAAGTTGGACCGACAGACAGACAGAGTGAGTTATAGAGATGCTCAGTCGCAGCTAAAAAAGATCAACACAAGTTTGTTTGTTTGTTTAAAATACGAGTCCATATACAGTTGACTGCATGTTTAGTTATAAAACAATGATGTTGAAGGGCATCTTTTTTAATTCTGTTGCAAAGGTTTTAAAATATGCCGGTCAATTCAATCTGGTCTGTCATCCAACAGGGGTGCCGAAGGATAATAGATACAGGGGCTAGGAGATAGTCACTCTCCTATATTTAATAATTGTTGACATTTGTCAGTAAGAGAGGGGCAGTGTGAAAGTTTTAACAAGGGGCCCGGTAGGCCTTTATGCGCTCACATGAGTTTGGACAAACTGTGTGTAAAATTTCAGAGAAATCCCCGAAGTATATTTAATTTTATAAACCTTTCCATTGCTGACTGACGCCGACTGTCCAAGGGTATACTATACCATAAGCTCACCTTACTTTGTACAGGTGAGCTAAAAAATCTTAAAGGAGTCCAATTAAAATAGGTACGCCACATGTACTTCTGTATAAGTGATCTTATACTTAAAGGGATTTGAAAGGAGACAAAATAAATATATTAATTTAAAATGCATTAACATTTGAGGCTTTTTTAATGACAAACTAAACTCATTTCATGTTCCTCATTGAATTATAATTCAATTTTAGTTGAAATTTAGTTGCATGATTGACTTGAATTTAGTTATTTCACTCATATGACAGAGTATACAAACTGAGAAAACCACCCTAAATGAATGGCAACGGCAAAACACCAGTCCACACTAGCGATATTTTTAGATTTGTTGGTTTGGAGGATCGCTTATATCTAGGTGAAGAAACAATCAGTTTAATTGTATCAGATGTGATTTCTACTCGTAATGTATACCTTTCAAAGACTTCGGCTTTCAAGAGCAGCTCATGAAAAAATCGCACACAGATTCAAACTGACGTGATTAGCTGTGTATGCGCGGTTTTTTTTTTGTCCTGCTGTCATTGAGAGACTGTCCATCTGATTCACAGTCTGTCGATCTCGTCTTGTTTGTATTTTGGGTTGTTTTAAACCAGTCCATGTAAGAATCTGTTAAATCTTTATTTTAGATGTGTTTTCTGTTGATCAAATATTACAAATAACATTCGGCAGGACAAAAGAAAACCGAGAGTACACAGCGTATCACGTCTTATATGACGACGGATTGTCCACTACACACTGTTCCTTGCCCTATTATGATGGAAAACCGAGAGAAAACCTCGTAAAAACCACCGCCGCGATTGCCGGAGCCACATCTTATGACTAACTCATATACCTGAGGGTCGACAGACAGACTCGATCCTGTGAACGGTACATCGAAGTTGGCTTCAGTAAGCGCGCTCGCTAACCACTAAGCCACGGCCCACGTCAGTTTGAATCTATGATTATTGATGACGGATTGTCCACTACACACTGTTCCTTACCCTATTATGGTGGAAAACCGAGAGGAAACCTCGTAAAAACCACCTCCGAGATTGTCGGAGCCACATCTTATGTCACTCTCATATTTCAGGGTGACAGACAGACTCGATCCCGTGAATGATACATCGAATTCATGATCGAAATAGGCGTAAGAAAGCGCACTCACTTACCACTACGCCACAGCCGCGAGCGAATGAGATAGGGAAATTGGACACCCAGTTATTTAAACAATGAAGCAAAATGACCATTTTGTACACCATATTTTTTATTTCTGGCTAATAAGCCCTTGTCTGAATGGTCTCCCAACACCAATTACTGCAAAGACTCTTTTTACACACAGTGCCACTCAGAGATCTACACTCCATGGTTGGTGTCCAGAAACCCAGGATGATCTAATAAATTAACATAAAATTAACACTCAGGACTCCATGCAGGTGGGAGTCCACCAAAGCAGAAAACCAGGATGCCCTATTATAAATTGACATAAAATTGTCCACCTATTAAAAGATGTAAAGTCTGTAAGTGGTAGGAGCCTTGTCTAGCTTTCAAAGTGCTCTTGCGCAATAATATGGATATATCACTGTGATCACACACTCTTGTTCGGTTACCCAGCATGCTGTCCGTGTCAAAGATCAGAGATATCCACTCCATATCCAGTTCATTTACAATAGGAACAAATCAGGTCTATAAAGATAACAAAAGAGAATATGGAATAATATAACAGCTTTAGTGACCTTATTGTTATAGAGTTTCAGGAGGTATGTGTTACACATCTGGTCCATTATTCCAAAGTGATTTGGAAAATGACAGCACATTAATAATCAATGTCCAATGTCTTCATAGTCCCATTGTCACTCTCATACATGATAGATAAGACCTTCTGCATGTACTTTTTCTAAGTTCTGCCTGTGAGTTATTTCTCTGAATCAGGTAAAATATCAATCTCTCCAGGCATACATGATATGGAGATGCTAATGGACACTTGCCATGACTACCATTGGCAGATTGTTTGCTTGTTTGATTGGGGTTTAAGGTTGTACTCAAATGACAAAGGTATTTCACTTAAATATATGAGGATTGAATATTCACTTCACACTGTTCCTTGACAAATTACATGGAAAATGGTTCCAAGAGGAATCCTCGTAAAAACCACCTGCAGAATTGCCGGAGCCACACCGTGTGACTCACTCATATACTTCGTAACATGATGGTCGACAGATGGACACGCCATGGCCGAGCCCACCTTGTCCAAAGCTCCAAGGATACAAATTTATAAGTTACAACTTTTGGGTTTAAAAGTTCAACTTGTCGTTTAAAAGAAACCCTTCTCCATGCTACACATTGTTTGGAATTCTAGGGTGCTAACTAATCTCCATCTTGTGTTAGCAGAAACTCTCTCAACCTTTTGGAGTATTACATGTGCGTAAAATATGATACAGCACATGGAGTGATGTTATGAGTCTTATGATGCATTAAGAATATGTTTGATTGATGCCATAAGACAAAAGCCAATTTATGCTGAAATCGCAGCACACTGTATCCACAATCCGTGGTAAGTTGTTCAATCACATTTCCTTTAATTCTTTTGCCTGGTATTTGAAATAGTTTCATGCCACCAGAGTTGCTAATGGATTGGGTCACCTGGATTGACTCGTACATCCAACTTTCTTGGATCACATTTCCAGTTTCTAACAGAAAGTCTCGCCTGTGGGGCTCATGTTGAAATTAGCCTCTTGAAAACGTCTGCTGTACCTCCTGCTAATAAAACCCACATTGGTATCATTACAAAATATAAACCTATCTCTTGATAATATTGTAATTTTATACAGAGGAGAACTTCAAAGGAAAGTTTTAACAAGATCGAACACAAAAACCATCCTTTTCTTTTCATAGAAATTTCATTTCTGTATCCGTTTTTGCAATGGACTGTCATGTTAAATAAAATGTAATTGATCACAACAACGTCAAACAACCACAGCGGGATGAAAATTAAAAACCAGTTCCAATAAACTTTCGCATCCAAGCGAAGCACCAGCAAGATGAAGAACACTAAAAACATGAACCATGTAAATAATGCCCTGTGTAGAAGTGCCATCGTCAAGCTTTGTGCACAAAATTCACAATTTTTGTTCCCAAACAAATTGATTTATGTTTTCGCCAATTCCTCTACATAATGCTAAATTACCACCAAAGTAAGAGAGCGGCGTTTCAGGAAAGATAACTCCTGTATTGTGAAGTGAAAGTTGATCTGAACACGGCTTCTTTAATTTTCCGATATCAAAAATGCTTAAAAAGTTGATAGCGCGATCTAAATTACATTTTAAAAAATTCCACACTTTACGACAAAACAAGAGTTAACACGAAACTTAGCTTATGAGGATAAGCCAGCTTGGAAAAAGCCAGTTCTGTCTCACCATGACAGTTATATGCGAATACGTATCTTATAAACTATACAGTATATAGATACATCACAGTCGGCTGATAAGTGGTTGATAGTAAATATAATACGTTATTGACAAACTATAATTTCGTATTTACATCTAGACTTTATGGTAAAAGACTATTATAAAGTCTAGATAGTGACCAATTCATTTTTTGACCAATTAAATTTAAATTTCTTTACTTATTTTTCTCGAAAATATCATGTCTCAGTTCTGTGGGTATAATAACGACCAAGGAGTTAGCACAATGAATAGGGCTAATTCCTCCGTTTTAGTACTTAGCCCTATTCATTGTGCTACCGAGGAGTAGGCATTTTCCCCAAGTACGGTACACTGAAAAATGAAAGCAGAGAAAACTGGTAAAATGTATTTCTGATCTATTTTACGACAGGTTTACCTCTTTTATGTTCAGTTCTTTGAAGTAATTCAATCTTTTTTTTTTCACAATTTGTTTATAATATCGATATGACCCTTTCTATGTGTTTCGGAAATAACTATGTATACATATTGTGAAATATGCCAGTTTTTCTACAAAATTAACAAGAGCTGACCGTGTCAAATGTCAGTTGAGTTCCATTCAAGCTGTGATCAATCTCTTTAAAAAAAATTGAAATTAATAAATAATGAAATACAAAAAGTATATTAACACATATTTAAGGATACTCTACTCCCCCCACCCACAAAAAAAATTAATTAAATACACGTAGCTACCCGGAGGGGATTAAAAGTCTGCCCGCTGTTCATATAAGGGTATCGATACCCTTATATGAACAGCGGGCAGACTTTTAATCCCCTCCGGGTAGCTACGTGTATTTAATTAATTTTTTTTGTGGGTGGGGGGAGTAGAGTATCCTTAAATATGTGTTAATATACTTTTTGTATTTCATTATTTATTAATTTCAATTTTTTTTAAAGAGATTGATCACAGCTTGAATGGAACTCAACTGACATTTGACACGGTCAGCTCTTGTTAATTTTGTAGAAAAACTGGCATATTTCACAATATGTATACATAGTTATTTCCGAAACACATAGAAAGGGTCATATCGATATTATAAACAAATTGTGAAAAAAAAAAGATTGAATTACTTCAAAGAACTGAACATAAAAGAGGTAAACCTGTCGTAAAATAGATCAGAAATACATTTTACCAGTTTTCTCTGCTTTCATTTTTCAGTGTACCGTACTTGGGGAAAATGCCTACTCCTCGGTAGCACAATGAATAGGGCTAAGTACTAAAACGGAGGAATTAGCCCTATTCATTGTGCTAACTCCTTGGTCGTTATTATACCCACAGAACTGAGACATGATATTTTCGAGAAAAATAAGTAAAGAAATTTAAATTTAATTGGTCAAAAAATGAATTGGTCACTATCTAGACTTTATAATAGTCTTTTACCATAAAGTCTAGATGTAAATACGAAATTATAGTTTGTCAATAACGTATTATATTTACTATCAACCACTTATCAGCCGACTGTGATGTATCTATATACTGTATAGTTTATAAGATACGTATTCGCATATAACTGTCATGGTGAGACAGAACTGGCTTTTTCCAAGCTGGCTTATCCTCATAAGCTAAGTTTCGTGTTAACTCTTGTTTTGTCGTAAAGTGTGGAATTTTTTAAAATGTAATTTAGATCGCGCTATCAACTTTTTAAGCATTTTTGATATCGGAAAATTAAAGAAGCCGTGTTCAGATCAACTTTCACTTCACAATACAGGAGTTATCTTTCCTGAAACGCCGCTCTCTTACTTTGGTGGTAATTTAGCATTATGTAGAGGAATTGGCGAAAACATAAATCAATTTGTTTGGGAACAAAAATTGTGAATTTTGTGCACAAAGCTTGACGATGGCACTTCTACACAGGGCATTATTTACATGGTTCATGTTTTTAGTGTTCTTCATCTTGCTGGTGCTTCGCTTGGATGCGAAAGTTTATTGGAACTGGTTTTTAATTTTCATCCCGCTGTGGTTGTTTGACGTTGTTGTGATCAATTACATTTTATTTAACATGACAGTCCATTGCAAAAACGGATACAGAAATGAAATTTCTATGAAAAGAAAAGGATGGTTTTTGTGTTCGATCTTGTTAAAACTTTCCTTTGAAGTTCTCCTCTGTATAAAATTACAATATTATCAAGAGATAGGTTTATATTTTGTAATGATACCAATGTGGGTTTTATTAGCAGGAGGTACAGCAGACGTTTTCAAGAGGCTAATTTCAACATGAGCCCCACAGGCGAGACTTTCTGTTAGAAACTGGAAATGTGATCCAAGAAAGTTGGATGTACGAGTCAATCCAGGTGACCCAATCCATTAGCAACTCTGGTGGCATGAAACTATTTCAAATACCAGGCAAAAGAATTAAAGGAAATGTGATTGAACAACTTACCACGGATTGTGGATACAGTGTGCTGCGATTTCAGCATAAATTGGCTTTTGTCTTATGGCATCAATCAAACATATTCTTAATGCATCATAAGACTCATAACATCACTCCATGTGCTGTATCATATTTTACGCACATGTAATACTCCAAAAGGTTGAGAGAGTTTCTGCTAACACAAGATGGAGATTAGTTAGCACCCTAGAATTCCAAACAATGTGTAGCATGGAGAAGGGTTTCTTTTAAACGACAAGTTGAACTTTTAAACCCAAAAGTTGTAACTTATAAATTTGTATCCTTGGAGCTTTGGACAAGGTGGGCTCGGCCATGGCGTGTCCATCTGTCGACCATCATGTTACGAAGTATATGAGTGAGTCACACGGTGTGGCTCCGGCAATTCTGCAGGTGGTTTTTACGAGGATTCCTCTTGGAACCATTTTCCATGTAATTTGTCAAGGAACAGTGTGAAGTGAATATTCAATCCTCATATATTTAAGTGAAATACCTTTGTCATTTGAGTACAACCTTAAACCCCAATCAAACAAGCAAACAATCTGCCAATGGTAGTCATGGCAAGTGTCCATTAGCATCTCCATATCATGTATGCCTGGAGAGATTGATATTTTACCTGATTCAGAGAAATAACTCACAGGCAGAACTTAGAAAAAGTACATGCAGAAGGTCTTATCTATCATGTATGAGAGTGACAATGGGACTATGAAGACATTGGACATTGATTATTAATGTGCTGTCATTTTCCAAATCACTTTGGAATAATGGACCAGATGTGTAACACATACCTCCTGAAACTCTATAACAATAAGGTCACTAAAGCTGTTATATTATTCCATATTCTCTTTTGTTATCTTTATAGACCTGATTTGTTCCTATTGTAAATGAACTGGATATGGAGTGGATATCTCTGATCTTTGACACGGACAGCATGCTGGGTAACCGAACAAGAGTGTGTGATCACAGTGATATATCCATATTATTGCGCAAGAGCACTTTGAAAGCTAGACAAGGCTCCTACCACTTACAGACTTTACATCTTTTAATAGGTGGACAATTTTATGTCAATTTATAATAGGGCATCCTGGTTTTCTGCTTTGGTGGACTCCCACCTGCATGGAGTCCTGAGTGTTAATTTTATGTTAATTTATTAGATCATCCTGGGTTTCTGGACACCAACCATGGAGTGTAGATCTCTGAGTGGCACTGTGTGTAAAAAGAGTCTTTGCAGTAATTGGTGTTGGGAGACCATTCAGACAAGGGCTTATTAGCCAGAAATAAAAAATATGGTGTACAAAATGGTCATTTTGCTTCATTGTTTAAATAACTGGGTGTCCAATTTCCCTATCTCATTCGCTCGCGGCTGTGGCGTAGTGGTAAGTGAGTGCGCTTTCTTACGCCTATTTCGATCATGAATTCGATGTATCATTCACGGGATCGAGTCTGTCTGTCACCCTGAAATATGAGAGTGACATAAGATGTGGCTCCGACAATCTCGGAGGTGGTTTTTACGAGGTTTCCTCTCGGTTTTCCACCATAATAGGGTAAGGAACAGTGTGTAGTGGACAATCCGTCATCAATAATCATAGATTCAAACTGACGTGGGCCGTGGCTTAGTGGTTAGCGAGCGCGCTTACTGAAGCCAACTTCGATGTACCGTTCACAGGATCGAGTCTGTCTGTCGACCCTCAGGTATATGAGTTAGTCATAAGATGTGGCTCCGGCAATCGCGGCGGTGGTTTTTACGAGGTTTTCTCTCGGTTTTCCATCATAATAGGGCAAGGAACAGTGTGTAGTGGACAATCCGTCGTCATATAAGACGTGATACGCTGTGTACTCTCGGTTTTCTTTTGTCCTGCCGAATGTTATTTGTAATATTTGATCAACAGAAAACACATCTAAAATAAAGATTTAACAGATTCTTACATGGACTGGTTTAAAACAACCCAAAATACAAACAAGACGAGATCGACAGACTGTGAATCAGATGGACAGTCTCTCAATGACAGCAGGACAAAAAAAAAACCGCGCATACACAGCTAATCACGTCAGTTTGAATCTGTGTGCGATTTTTTCATGAGCTGCTCTTGAAAGCCGAAGTCTTTGAAAGGTATACATTACGAGTAGAAATCACATCTGATACAATTAAACTGATTGTTTCTTCACCTAGATATAAGCGATCCTCCAAACCAACAAATCTAAAAATATCGCTAGTGTGGACTGGTGTTTTGCCGTTGCCATTCATTTAGGGTGGTTTTCTCAGTTTGTATACTCTGTCATATGAGTGAAATAACTAAATTCAAGTCAATCATGCAACTAAATTTCAACTAAAATTGAATTATAATTCAATGAGGAAC
>JARDVA010121075.1:0-11168 GCA_030265315.1 Mopalia swanii
ACGGTTCTAGATTGAAAGGTATTATTTGCACACTTTATCGTGTGGTGTGTTATTAGTTCTTCACGGGCAAGTACCAGAGACTTCTGGCTACCTTTTAATCCTCACAATATATGAGGATAGATCAGACAATAACTTTGAAATCCTCTACTTATTAGACCTGCAGAATGCGTTAATTGAGCGTGAGGCTGTGACAACAATCAACCAATACTATTTTATCATCGGATTCTTTGCCTGCATGCAATATACCGACACGGACATTCAATATTTTTTATTTGCCTTCCAATCATATCAACTGATCTAGCTTTATTTCCGGTGGGTTTTCTGTCCAGCGCCCATATAACGAGCTGTTGTAGGTAGAACATAATTGAAAATGTTAAAAAGAAAAATATGAGCCATATGTCTATTATTTGAGAGCACAACATTAAATTGTATACACTTTGGATTATTTATCTGTTCAAAATACGCACCAATATGCTGTTTTAAGATGTTTTATGTGTTTATGTAAACCTTAATGTTTATCTGTGCTGCCGGTCGAAGTATTTGGAGTTAAGTCTGACTTATGTTCCACTGGTGGTTGGAGGGAGCTTCATGTTCCCCTGATGCTCTCAGGGCTAAAGGGGAACAGGAAACCGAAACAAACAGAAACTTTTATTTCAGGAAAAACCATATTACCGAAAAGCCGCCCTTTGTGACAAGTCACAATATAGTTACCAACACAGGACAGTTGTTCAAAACTGTCTCGTTGTTTTTGAAAATAAAGATTTGAATAACGTATTTCGCGGTTTTGCATATTTGACATTGTTAATTTCTTTTTCAATAGTTTGTTTTCATTACCATTTTCAGTACCATATTTCAAGACCGGTTTAACTGTAAGGTCCGCATAATATATAAAGACAGAGCAAGACGGGAAACACGCTGAAGCCCTCGGCTTCTTTACCAATTGGGCAATAGGAAGCTGTCATTTCTATAGGCATCTTCTCATATTAGTATTTTGGGGGAAGTTCACCTAAACCTGGCCTACATATTGATTATGCAAAAACTTTTATGCAAGAACCGATGCACATTATAGTTACCAACACAGGACAGTTGTTCAAAACTGTCTCGTTTTTTAAAAAAATAAAGGTTAAGTACTGCTTTCAATAACGTATTTCGCGGTTTTTTATATTTGACATTGTTAATTTCTTTTTCTATAGTCTGTTTTCATTACCATGTTCAATACCTTATTCCAAGACCGGTTTAACTTTAAGGTCCGCATAATATATAAAGACAGAGCAAGACGGGAAACACGCTGTTATCTAAATAACACGGGCTTTATTGTTTATTATATACAAACGATATAATTTTAGCTACCTTACATATACTGGATAATCTGGATGAAACCAAGCTTAAAAATCTAATAAATGACAGGGTACCGAAACGTATCTATAGTGCAGACATCGATAAAAAAACAAAACGTGGTCCACTGATATATTTTTCAGCATAGAGCGGACGGTTCAAGGGAGTGTCTCTCCGAGATATTGTGTTACCCGAAGCTAATTGGATGTCATGATTTTTGTTTCGTCTTGTGATGTTCGCGTGCTTGTTCCTTGTCACGGACATCGTCAGCGGTTTCTCTTATTTATTTATTAGGATGAAACGCCGCCATTTAAGGAAAATGATACTAAGCACGGTGCAAAACTCTAATCAAAACACAAACTGAACACATCTTGTTAGGTGTGTTCTACTTAAGTCATTCTTGCATCAGAATGTGTTGAACATCTTCAATTTAAAAAAGGACACTGTTTGGTCTTTATGGAAAAAAATGGCTTCTAAAATAGCCCAAGTTATTAATGAGATATAGTATCAATATCAGTGAGCTGAAAACAGGATTAAACACGAATGGGTGCATTTATAATTCAATCCTCGGATAAACCGCTATATTCATTTTCTGGTCGTCTAATGTCTAACAATATTATCCTATACAAGTCTCCAGGAAACAGGTCATGTAACCTATCGTGTTTCCGCCAAATTCCATTAGACACATAATCAAATAGAAGCAGGATTGACTTGGAAAACCTACGGGACAATGAATCTCACCGAATTCCGACTGCCGGAGAAATGAGACTGTATATGTGTTTTTCAATGTTATTCGACAGTTAATTTTACCACAGAAAAAATGTGTGTTTTTTGTCAACCCCAGAAGCCAAATTGAAATCACTCCCAACCTCAGCTCTTTTCTGAATATTTACAAGACAATATACACGAAGAGATTGATACATTTATTTTCGAGTTGATAGTTTTTGTGACAAGAACAATTGAGAATACAAAGAATTTCACAAGCATCTCATTCGTAATTACGTCGATCAACTGTGTGAATCATCGTTTTCTTTGCAGCCATTATTTAATTATTTTTACGCAACCAAATTTTTCCTCTAATGAGAAATTTCAAACAGTGGTCCTAGATCAATTGAACCACCAAGTCACGTTAAATTACATATTACCCGTGGTTTAGGGCTTTTCAAGTTTACTCAACAACATCAAAGTTTTCCCAGGTAAGGCTAAAAATGTCTATGTTTGATATGGGGTGAATATCATATTTACCTTCATCGATCGAGACATCACAATCAGATTAGAATTGAGTGAGGTTCTATTTGAGTAGGCAAGACCCCTGTTTGTTGTAATACTACTGCTAGCTTTTTCTGACAAAATGTAGTTATTTTATTTTTGTTGTTGCTGCGATTTCTGTGCAAATATTGTGACACTATCGCATGACTTGCTGCACGGGCATCAGGGAATGTGGCATTAAAACATGACGTCATGACGTCAGAATTAGGACGACAGCAAAACTGTGATGTCCTCCCCTAAATAAGTAGTTGTTGCTCAATAATATCATAAGTGTAGGACACAATAGTCTACGGCATAAGGGTGGGATAATCAGGGGTGTAGTGAGAGAACATGAAATTACATTACTCGTATTGTCTTCGTGTCTTTGTGACGGATGATTAATTGCCTTATGCGCTGTTGCAGATCGGGGATGTGATGCCTTTATACATTCAACAGGACAAGGGCCAGCTGGGCAAACGCTTTAACAGGCTGAGTTAATAATGATCCTGTTATATAGCTACAGTTGTAAATCTCTCTCTATGTGAATATCGTGCATAGACACAACAAATAATCTTAGTTTTGCCTAGAAATTACCAGACATCTGTGTTTTTGTTTGGCTGATTCTGATAATCCGATTCTGACAGATCTCAACCCAGGTGCCTCGAAAATCCAATGCTCGAGAAGGCAGGTGTGAAATAAACAGTGTTATTTCGAAAGTTGTGGCTGTTAATTAATCTATTCTAAAATGAATAATACATATATGGTTTCTTGTTGTTTATCACGATTAAGTGTTATGTTCAGAGTGTTAAAAAGAGTCATCTTCAGTCATGTGTTTTATAATTTGAAACGTTCTTCATATTTTATTCTGATTCACTGCAGGCTAATTAGTTATGGTCGTGTAACATGATCTGCCTTTTCGACTATACCACATACTTTTTTTTATTCTTGGCGCAAAATAGATGTGGAAATTAAACGTTTATCGGATACATAGACATATATTTAGTTAGATATCTATCTTCACATCTGGGTTAATGTTCGAACCATCGGTAATGTCTTTTATTTACCCCTCATATATGACCCCTTACGAAAGGAGGTGGGGCATTGCTCTGTTTAGATTTCATCTTTAGGGGTTTAAATCCTCGACATCGGTCATAGTTAGGTCTTTTGCGGCGTCCACAGTTTTGAATCGGTGTCAAAATGACGACAGAAGTCTTAAAAACCTAACTATGATCGATGTCGAGGGTTTAAACACCATTCTAACCCGACAAAAAGACAGAAAAAGAGCTCTCCCCCGGCCTCAAAAATGGCTTTTCATCACTTCCCTCTTTGTATGCAATAAACTGTCCACAACCAATCAGAACTAGGAAGTTGCTTCTCCTGGCATCTCGTGTTGCCATAACAACGCCATCAGACTCGGCTGAGATTTAAAACAGCGATAAAACGCCGTAGAAAAGTCTTCAAAAACAATTTCTCTGATATTTTGGTGCCATAAATTATAGCGATTGTGAAAAAGATATCTTTAAACTATATTCACGACAACCAATTCCCTATTTGTGCTGTTTAATAAAATTAAGAAAACCAAATGTGAAGCGGAGGCGGCCATGTTTGATTTTTTTTGTACTATCGGAAATTTAATAGATAAACATTCGCCCGCTGGGATGTAGCGTGTGTCTTTGGGAATCGAAAATATCACAATACCACAAATTTGTTTACGGAACAATTAATTTATTAATTTAAAGTATAGGCTGCTTTTGTCTTCGAGATGGATTTTAACTATTGGTTTGCTTATACAGTACAAGTCTGTGAAGGGAGGTAATCGGAACTAGGACAAGGGCCAGCTGGACAAACGCTTTAACAGGCTGAGTTAATAATGATCCTGTTATACAGCTACAGTTGTAAATCTCTCTCTATGTGAATATCGTGCATAGAAACAACAAATAATCTTAGTTTTGTCTCGAAATTACCAGACGTCTGTTTTTTTGTTTGGCTGATTCTGATTATCCGATTCTGACAGATCTCAACCCAGGTGCCCCGAAAATCCAATACGATCAAATAGTATATGTTTACTAAGTAATTGTGAAGCCCCGGGGTAACAGGATGCCCAAACGTCCTCACGTGTGAGCTCTTGCTCAATTGGTATGGCGTTTAGTGAATCGTAATGAGCACATAGAAAAAAGTCCACCAAAGCTGAGTGAGCTACAGCTTGGGTGACCGATTATCCGATCTGGCATTAACATAGTCTGGATTCGATTACTAATGCGGTTATCGGATTGAAGCGTGTTGTTTTTCACGTTGTCTGTTGGTCGAACGAGATTACAGAAACCTAGTGGAAAAGATCATCTAACTTCGTTTGTATCCGCCGATATCCATCACACATATAATCAAATCTAGCCGGAATGGTGAATAAAAAACACTGAAACATGAATCGAAGCGAATTCCGAATGATGACTCAATGAGATGGAGTTGATTATTGTTTTGCCTGGAAGCATTTTTTAGTGTTAAAACTATGGGTTTTTGTATAAAAATAAATAGGACTGGAAGCCAATACACTCATATATAGAGTTTTCAGCAACACTTGGCAATTTAGAAGATTGGACATGTCGTTTATTGTGGGAGCTGTTTTTAGAATTAAAAAAAACACAGTTTGAAAATAAAAAGTGGTAATATTTTTTAATATTTTCGATTTAAAAATGCAAAATGTATTTTAAGTTTGATTTCATGATTTTTTCTATTATTATTTTTATGATTGTGAACAAGGACACAGGAACCACAGTGTAGTGAGCATATTTACATCCATATTTATGTACAATTCCAAGAATTAGCACCTTTTGCCGTATACATTAAAAAGAGAAACAGAATGAACTGGACAGGACATGCAAAAGTTAAAAAATTATAAACGTGTCAATATATTAAATAGTTCAAAATTGACACTAAAAATTACATTGTATGAAACACACCGACATGTTTAAGGAACTTCATGACAACATCGCCAGCAGTGCTATCAAACAAGTCCTAAATAGACGTGGGTGTGTATAACTGTTGCCTAATAGTGGCAAAGTTAACACAGTCAACCAATCAGTCATCAATTTCCCATTTTGGATCTGATTTATAATTATCAAGAAGGAGTTTTTTTGTGAGGTGACTGAGGCCTATGCGATATCGCGTTAGAACCACCTGGAGACATTCCATAGGAGTAAAAATTTTGACCAAAGCAGGATGTATGTTGTGAAGTTTATTCCGGACTTCTCCGTCCCATACATCCTGCCACAGATTAAAAATTTATTTCGAAATTCTGGAATTCTGGAGACCTTTATAATATTTTTCAGATTCAGAAATGGGATTGTTGGCGACATTTTGGCTTCCATGTCTACAGTTGTGTTTCCAGGGATACTCAGTCATCTGGGTATCCAGCAGAACAGGGCGTCTGCTCCTATGGCTTCTAGACCTTTATATTGGCTGAGAATCTGAATGAGTACTGGCTGTTTGATCGTAAATCACTGCAGATAACGGCTTTCTGAAGATGGTGCTTGGAGATTAGGTCTAGAGCCAGTGAAATAACCTTGGCTTCAGTAGAGGCTATGGGAGACGCAGAGAAGCAACATGTTACAACCAAACTGGTGCAGCTGCCACCCTATCTTCACTCTTCGATCCATCAGTGCAGGTGAAGGAATCGTTCTCGTAACCATCCCTTATGTAACCATCCCTTATCTCACCGAATCGCTGCTGAAAAATCAGGGGACATATTTCCGACTTCTTTTGATCATAACGATCAAAGACGAAGCCAAGGCGAAGAAACGGATGCTATGTCTTCTAAAACAATTCCAGCATTTGCTAGATGCGTCTCATGCGGAACTTAAATGAAGCAATTTCATAGGACTGAGATCAAACCAATCTGCAGCTGCTTGGTCAAGAACTGAGTTGTAAGCAGGCTTATAATTATGTACCCTTAAATGGTGATGTACGGAACGCCCCAATACCGGGTCTAGCGTTTTAATGTAGCTGTCGCGAACTGAGCCTTAGACAACGAACCCATATTCTAGTTTGGAGCAAACCAGAGATTTAATAATACAGATCGCTCGGCACCTCAATCGCTGCTCGGCACGACCTTTATAATAATGCCCAGAGCTTTGTACATTCATTTTAAGGGCTTCATGTGGGGGGTAAATGACAGCTTGCTGTCAAATATCAGCACCAAAAACCTGGGTCTCCTTTACTATATTATTGGGTTTTCCATAAATGTCCAGCACTGGATCGGCATGCAATTTCCTTTTCTTGCAGAAATGCATCCCGACGGCCTTTGCCATGGAGCACTTAAACTCATTTTCTTTTGCCCATGTATCAATTTTATATAGACTTTGTCGTTTGAAGTTGTCGTTCTATATTATACATTTGTTTAGCTAGGGCATCTACATGCAGAGAGCCAACACCCTGGTTTGATATTCATACTAATATTGTCCGGTGGGACTCCCATCTCCTGCTCACGAGAGTCATTGAGAGTGAAGCTCACTATTACTTTAAAATGTCTATGTTTTGAAAATGGCGACATAAAAAGAGATAGTTGGCCACTCAATCCCGTGTCTGAGAGGTCCTTTAATATTCCATGTTTCCCTCGTTGTGTCATATGCCTTCTCGAGATCGAAGGAAACTGACACAACGTGTTCAGTTTGGATAAAACTTTTTCTTTTGAATGTCTCTAAAACAGAACTCGTCCAAAATGAATGAGGACAAAGCCAAGCAGATATGCATTGTGATATGATCATTGATCCAATACAAGTGAATTACAATTTTGGAACATGCATATAATTGAAATCGATGGTATGTGAAAATATATGATGCCTTGAGTTAGGATCGTTTCAAGTGAATCCATAATTTGTTGGCGATGGCGAGGGCCACAAAGGGCCTAAAAGAAGAATACAGAATTTTATGAATATGGAGGGCGGGTCAGTGTAAAGTTGAAAATAGTCAGGGTTCGTAATAGAAGATCAGCGCAGGTCTTCCGTCCACGGCCACATGAATCAAATGCAGCCGTAAACCGGGGGACACATAGTGAGATATTACCATTGTTCCGCGTGGACAACAGACAGCAAAAGTATGTGATTTTTTGCAGAATAAGAGGCTGGCTATATTCAAGTTCAAAATGTTCTAGAATAAACATGTTTAATTACATAAAGTTAGCCATTTAACTTCCAACATAAATAACATTTTTATATAAATAGCATAATTGCATTTTTCAATCCGATCACTAAAATTCCAAACTCGCCGATCTTATTATACGATTTAAAGTTTGTTGGCGAGACTCCGGCACATGGATAACGAAGGATTAGTAACAATCTCCACGATACTTGTCATTATATTTTAATACTAACTACTGCGATTTTCGTCTTATTTCATTCACGTTTGTCTTTGCATGTCAGCGACATAACACGATATGAAATATGGAAACGAAGACAGTAGGAAGTAGTGTTAATCGGGTTGACATGCACTTTCCGTTTCGAGTAGCTTTTAAGCATTCCAAAATTGTGATGAACAAATGTAAGAAATGGATACTTTTTCCATTTGGAGACCCACCTTCTGCGGACTATTTCTTATAAGTTAGTCTATATTAACCACTAATGTCTTAACTCTCCAAATGTAATCTTGTAAGATTTTCTGTTGGTCACCGAACTGGAATTTTCTCTTGTTGCACATTTCACATTAAGCCTACAAAAACATTTTTTTTTAATACAAAAAATTATTTAGCAGTCTGTGTCGGCTTTTTTTTTCAGCAGCAGCTTTTGTTATGATTAAGTGAACACATTTCAATGTACCGCCATGGAAGATAGATGAACAATTTCACGGTTCAGCAAGCTCTTTATTTACATTCGTGACCACGGCGGTTAAGATGATAAATGATAATATATAAGAAATCCACTATTATTTTTTAATAGGACCTTATAACTAATGTACAAAATATTTTATGGTGTATTGACATAATCGGATTTAATTTGCTAATGACTCAATCTACTCAAATGATAGGAGGAAACAGTTGGGGTGCAATGAAGAATCTACATTAACCTTTTGGGGTTTCTGTGTGTGTTTTGTTGGTTGATGTTTTTGAAAACGCCAGGATTTTGAAAAAGACCAGAACTGCAAAGTAGCAACGGGCGGAAAAGCTACATTTGGAGTCTAATGATTTGACTTTGTGTGTTCTAAAACTTAACTCAACCCTTTTCATATCAGTGTGAATCAAAGCATTTGGCTTGAGGTGAAAATGAGCTAAATAAAAATAATCGCGACTTGAAAACGATGGGTTTAGCTGTCAATATATTCTATCTGGTATTAAATTTTACTTCGAATATGTTCAGTCGATTAGCGATATTGAAACGAATGGAGCAGTAAAATTCTATAAAACGTTTTGATGAATCAGAAGATTCTATAAAAGCTAGTGGGACATCCATGTGTTAAATCCGACTGTGACTTGGAAGCTATGGATAACAATAATTGCACTGGAAAACAAATTAAGAGCTTGAGCACATAAGCAACGATGTTCATTAATTAATGATTTAACAGCGTAGGACAACACCCGGCGTTTTGGCATTATCTGCAGAACTCGGTAATGCAGAAGCAGTTTTTGCTTTCCTTAGTTGGTTGGATGGAGCTTCATGTTGCCCTGGTGCTTTCAGGGCTAATGGTGAACATGAAACCGATTTGTTGGTGATGTCTTTGTATTGCATTGTGAGTGTCGTGTATTTGTCCCGTGATACCTAGGCTATGGCTACTATTTCAACTATTAGAATGACACGCAGTCACGTGAGTGGAATGATCTTGAGTACGACATTCAGCTCCAATCAAACAAACAAATACATTTAGTTATCAGCAGTGGACATATTGAGTTATATAATAAAAAAACAGTATCAATGTTCAAACAATGTCGTCAAAAAAAACAAACAGTCGAACCCGCTTTATCGCATAACCTATATGCTACGTGTTTTTATGCAATAAACCGATCTAGTCGAAAAACCTTGTTGATGGAATGGGAACACGGTTATCCCCCTTTACCATGGTTGATCTATCTGTACGGCCTGCGATAGTAAGCAATGTCAACTTACAAGATTTCTTGATAAACATATACACGAAAATAAAAATAGTTTCCCTGCACGTTTTCGCTTTCTTTATGAGATGCCGTTCTGATTAAAATCAGATAAAGGATTGTCTTTATTCTTATAAAGCTGAGAGACTTGAGATTGTGATATGCCGAACTCATTAGCGACCAAATTTTGGAATTTACCGGCCTGCAGTGCCTCGATGACTTGAACTTGGAATGCTAAAGGTAAATCTTTGAGTCGGGACATCTTTAGACGTACAGTGAACAACAATTCTCATTTAAATGATCTGAGACTGCTTTGGATGATGTTTTATTGAGTTTGTGAGATAATCCACTACATGTAGCTGAAAGCCAATGCAATACATCTGTGTTTATTTTTTATTATCTGAAATTTTGTTTTAATCACAAAATGTTAGGCTTTGCTCTTGAGGATGCTAACCTGGCTTCTCGTGATTTCAGCTTTTATACAACTGTTATCGTTCTAGCTCTAATCACAAATGCGAATCATTCCTTTGAGTTTATTATTGTACTAAAGCCTTGTTTATTATTAAATTGAAGCCACGTGCGACCCGGATAAAAAAGCCGGTAGGATCAACGACATAGCTGGGTTCTTGCTGAGATCTGACTTGTATCAATACAGTCAACAGCATGCTGCGGCCTTAACCGACATGTTGTCTTATGCGATTATTGAATGTTAGGGTTGAAAAAAAAAACCACTGATGCTATGCTTATATCCGATTTATTCCGTTAAACGATATGCATATAAGCGGACTCTTTAACATGGAGTTAGATACGAAATGGTTTTGTACTTTGAATTCATGTGTCTTTATGCGGGTTATTCGTTTAACCGAGTTGCTTACAACTACTTGAAAATATCGGTAACCTAGCGTGCTAATGTCAAACTCCATTACAGACATAACCGCATGTACAAAAGAAGCCCTCGCACAATCTAATTTAAAGTGAGTCCTACCGCGTTCGTTAAGCTTCAGAACTGTTGACTAGAAATGCGATCTGTTTTGTTGATGAACAGTCGATTTTTAAAAAAAAGAAGTTTTGCGCCAAGTACAGCTGATAGAGACGTCGATGTAAATATATGATTTAAGACTTCTCAGGTTATCAGGTATCACAACTCCCTTGGAAACTAGTTTCCTGGCTCCCATTTTCCCCAAAATCTCGAACTATATTTTGGGGGTTACTTTTGACTGACATAATGATTGTGTGTTTGAGTTTGAGTTTGAATTAAAACTGACGTAAAATGGATGCCGTAAAACATTCCTGTTATCATCAACGACTGTGTATTTAGATTTCTATAGCAGAGATGGGTTTAAATAACTTTATTTGTATACAATGCGAAAGAATATGTGACCCGTTATAGCCAAATGAGTCGGAAGTCGCAAACCTATAAATGACGCTCCAGGCGATAAAAGCTTAAAATGTGTGAAATGTTCAGTTTTTGTTTTTTACCATATATCCTTTCTTTATAATGTTTTCTAAACAAATA
>JARDVA010121185.1:0-11167 GCA_030265315.1 Mopalia swanii
CGCCTGTGGCCAGGGCCGCCTCTATCCATGGGACCGGGCCTCCACTACTCCATAACGCACAGTTGTCCCCCTTTCCAACCATGGACTCACCCAAGGTCACGTGACCCAAGTGCACTCAAAGGTCAAAGGTCAATGTGACCCCAACTGCTCATACTATACTACTTCTGTCCGAGTTATTATAGTTCTGCGGAGAAAAGACAAACCAAATCATAAGTAATATATATAAACTGTGGAAATATCTTAACATATAGCTAGTTATCCAAATATTAGTAACGATACATTCCATAACGTTGGCTCGACAATTTTCTGTATTAGAAAATACTTTTCACAGAAAACATGTATATCGATAAATATACTATTCTTATCATTCGACTGAACTATATAAGGACATTCAAATGTCCCTTTTCCCCGTTTATTTGCACAATCAAACCAGCATTCAACCTGCATTCAAGATATCGATAGCTTTTCTTTCTGAATCACTAGAGCAGGAATGAAAAACGGTTGTTAAGATGGCAGGTAGAATTCACGCCCGGTATCATATATCCTTTTCTAACCACATACAGATTGTCATTAAGCTCATGTGTTTTAAATTGTTTTATATGTAGTGCTGCGTGTCCCCAAGTTCTTCTATGGATATAGATTACATAGTTTAAATAAGATTGAGAAGTAAATTCTAGTAACGTAAATCCCCACCTGATCCGAGCACCACGAACACTCCGGGCTAATAGCATGGCACTGGCCACACGTTAACTGCTGGCGACATAGGCTTCGATCTGCTGTCAAACCTACACAACAATACAATACTTGTCACAACTTTATCTAAAAATATTCATGTAAACTATGAACAAAGTGCTATGTTACGCTAGGTAGCCGTATTAATAAAGCAAAACAAATAAATCAAACAAACATTAAAAGCGCAAATTAAATCTGACAAGATTAACTAAAAGGTTACATTTTTTAAAATTATTTGACCGTTTTGTTAGTTTATGTCATTATAAAATAGAATGATTCGGAATATAACATTATATATAGATTCTTCCTCTTTTTAATATATAATGTGATATTAATACAGTCATCCTTTGGAAATAATCGCAAAAGCAACGAAAAGATAAGCATCGCACTTTTTACTCCGGACTAGCTGAGAACAGTTTCTTAGTGAAAGAATAAATACCATGATGCTTATCATAAAATTGGTTCTGATTGGGGGGAAGCAATCATGAGGGTAGGCTACTATGAGTTTGATTGAACTTGAATTATAGTTTCGATTTAGTTTTAAATTATCGTGGTGAAGTGCTTCCAATTTTATCGATCTTAACAAAAGGAAGCTGCATTCCGGGCTTGATGATAATCGTTTTTTTGTTTCCAAGTTATGGTAATCACACCACATACTAACAAGAATATTATAAACATACTCCATGAGTCACACGTGGGATTGTGGGCAAGGAGGGGAAAACGAATCCTACTGAAAAAAAATATATTCCAAGTTTGAAGTTAATCCGTGAATTTGTTCAAGTTGCGAAAGGGCACACAGAAGGTGGAACATACAAACATTTTTACCCCCCGACCCACAAGATTTAGATTGCTTTGACTGGAGTTGTCTTCATTGTATATAGTTATACCATTTCTCTCTGGATGATGGCAAAATAAAGCGCCGAAATATTGAGTTCAAAATGAGTTTATCGTTCTTCGGAGTTACACTACTCTTGAACAGCGTTGAAACGTCGCAAAGTGAGTGATTGCTCTGTATCGGATCTCGATGCGAAGCTCAAACGGTGACTTAAGTATATAGACTTACCGGATTAATGTATGTTTAATATCCCATAAGATAAGTTCTATATCTGTTTATGAGGTAGACAGACCAATTTTGTGTGTAGGCAATGGAAGACACTGGCCATAATTCCCAGTCTATATTCACGGAGAAAGACAGAAAAATAGTTGGATGGCAACAGATACTTGAACCGTATTTCCGCATTTTTTAATAAGGCATCTGGGCGATTTCAGATTGCGTTTGGCAAATACAATGTGTCAGAAAGTTAAGAATACCAAATTTGAGTTGACTTTTAATTGAACACACAATAGCTGGTAAGTGTAAAAACTTGAAATTACACTGTTGTGTGCACTCTAAATCTGTATCTCTAGGACGCTACATGGGAATGTTGGAACATCCCTCCGCCATTTCTGTTCTGTAAATAAACTCGGGTGAAGAACGGGTCATTTCGGATGTCCATCACGGGAGGTAACTCACTTGACTGAGTTATCCTAAATGGACAACATGTTGGTTGTTTATGTCTATATCCCAGAATCGACTTGTTTAGCGTGCTTTTTTTGTGGGGGGGGGGGGGGGGGGGGGTAAATATGTTTTGTCCAATTCATTCTATTGACAACGAAATTGTAGCTAGTTTCTTTTGACAGAATTGCACATATTTGAATATTGCACTTGGCTTGTATCATGATTTTATTTGTAATGAATGACGTCAAGGTGCGTGAAACTGGACAGAGTTCTTTGGCAGTTTCACCTCGCATGACGTAGCATGCCTATTGAACCTTTTTGTTCCACATAGCAGCTCAACGAACCCAACAGAAACTATAATATAGTATTGACAGTATCTTTTTATTAAATTAACTATTGGATAAATGTCCGTATTACCAAAGGTACTAGATCTTCACTGATTATGGGTATAGATGACATATAATCCGGTGTTAAGCACAGGCTTGTATAGACTACAAACATCACTAGCGTATCAGCTGTCTTACAGCGTCTTCATTTGAACGAGTCTCCATTGAGCGATCTGATTATCAGCCAGTGGGGAAACATTTAAGACCCTCTTCAGAATGACAGGTGATTCGCGGAGGACAGAAGTCTTTCTCTGTCTGATCAGATCTCACAGCACTCGAGAGAAACAAGGACGTTTCCGCTCCCCTCTCCAGTGAAGAGCCGACCCTCGTACCTTGATCCCCCTGTACTTATCTATTTCAGTTGGATTGGGGCAGCATGACATTTACATTTAGTTTGTATTTTTACGCTCAAAGTCTTAGACAATCAGTATATTTTATTTCTGAAAGCGGTGCAGCCTTCACCATCGAACAAGCTTTAGGGCCAGATGTCCAAACCCGGTATAACATTAAACCATTGCTTGTCGACTTCAGTGCACGTTACAATAGCTTCTTTGTGAGGGTGGAAATTTAAACTTATCTTTCGAACAACAAAGTCTGGGGATTAACGGTGGAGTACATACCGAATGTGTTCTCAAAGCAAAGACCACGAATCTATGTATGTATAGCATTGACACAGACACGCTAAACTATTATCTTTCCATACCAAGAAACCTGTAACATCTGGCTTGCAATTTTGTTAACAAATATGTTCAGCTCAGCTATATCATACCCCCAGGTTTAAATTGAGCCTTAGTAAACAGGATTTAAGCTAATTCCATGTTATATCCGCAGAATGAGAATATCAACGAACTGGGAAATCACTATGTAGACTTTTACAAATGGATACTCAACTAATGTGAATAGGACGGGCGTATTATGGAGTGGAATGGACCAGCATGCAGCTTGAATGACCATATCGTCTCTGTCGACAACACCAAGAGTAAAAAGAAAATTACAAACATTATAAGTTTGGTCCAGGCAGACCATATTCTAAGATGCTTCCCGTGTCTTGCGAATGTCGTTAAACGGACGTGTCTGTTATTAACTGCTTAAGTCGATAAATAAAACTTTCTAGACGTTGCATGAGATATAACTTTTGGCGTAAATATTTCTGCAATATGTGCGTTTGTAGTGAAGAGAGATTGTACGCAGGGAATGTATTCTGCATTAGAGAAGTAGTCTATTCTGTAAGCTGAATGCCTATTTACAAACTTCTAGAAAAAACCCTTAAATTTCGTATTATTCAATGTCTAACTCTCGTTCCATGTAAGACTCAACAGGACAAAGACATATGTACATCCTGGCACTAAAACAAAACCTGAATGAAGTTGAACTTTGGGCCCTGTGATTTGCAGTTATGATGCACAGTAGCACAGACTATAATCGAGGTTCTCGTTATTGTGGTATAGCCGTCCGAGATGATGTAATTCTGATACTGTTTCTCCAGAAATACGTGCATATGCCGACGACAGAATTGCTTCCTTTTGTCGCCACACGATTAAATTTGAAAAGAGAAAACGAATTGTAACAGAACCAAATCATTTCAAAAGGTGATATATAGACCAACAAATTCCGTCCTATATCAATCGGTCAAAAAGTATTGATTTGAAAATGATGTCAGCTGTATTAACACACGCATGCTTCACCCTGGGGTCATCTCGACTTATATGACAAATCAGTGTTTTAAAGTTTAAATCGTTTAATGGGAGAATGACTTTATTTTCTATTTAAGAATAAAGGATACATACATGTACTGAATGGGGTTTAACTTCGTACCCAAGGGCATTTGACTCATATGACGACGGATTGTCCATTTCAAACTATTTTCAAACTAACCACGTTAAAATCCCCCCCCCCCCCCCCCCCCACCGTAATTGCTGAAGCCACATCCACATCGGCTGACTCACTTATATACCGGAGGGCAACAAACTGCCTCGAACCCGTGACCGGTAAATCGAAGACGGAATAGTAGGCTGACACGCTAGCTTCTAAACCACGACTGCGGGCTATACATGTACGGCTTAATGACCAAGATTCAATGAGATCACTCAACATGTTTATAGATGCGAAATATATATTGTAAACTTTTATTTTTATGCTTTATATTATAACGGTAACGAGCTTTTTCTTTTGCCTTTGTCGTCCAAATCAATTGCTGGAAGAATTTGTTTGCTCCTGTGTTTGTTTGATTGGGGTTTAACGCCGTATTTAATATTGTTTCACTCACATCACGGCGTGCCAGGCCAATAGGTGAAGGAAAACACCTTCGACGCCACTGGCAACAAACAAAGACAACAGGAAAAATACAGGACAATCACAGGACGAAATACAAAGACATCACAAACAGATCTGCTTCATGTTGCGTCTTAGTCTTTAGACAACCCGGGCACTTCCAACACACTTCCAACTCTCCACAATTGCGAAGACATTTTGTTCCTAGAGTCAAATAATATAGAAGATCAGAGGTCCACAAAGCAAAGTCTGAATAAGGCAGACCTAAAGAGTTTTTACTTCTGTATGACAGCATCTGACATGGGGTGAGTGTAATAGTGTAACATATAGATTCTCATGGGCATTGGTTAATCTAAGGCTCGGTATACATTATTTTATCAATTTTGTATGATATACAATAACTTACATTCCTGTGTATTGTCTGTTTTTGACGTTTCTGTGGTACTGTCTGGGTGGCCGGAGTTCAACTGGCGATTCCCCAGGGACGGACCGACGGGACCAACATCTACAAATTACAAATAACACAACTTTCCATACATGATATATGACCATTTGTATATGATACAAACACAACTTATTTCAACAACACGCTTTGTAAAACAGTAAGGCTTTATAGTTATGTTTTATCGGAAAGACGTTAGAAGTTGGCGTAGATTAATTAACAATAGCATCAGGGGCTGATAGAAATCAACATCTTACGAACCTATGCATATTTGGTCTCCATCAAAATAAAATCTATTTCTTTTGAAATTGATTATTTTTTTCTGGAAATTAGTGGATATTGAATCTTTTCGAGTAAGATTTAAAGTAATTTGGGACAATGTTATTGATAGTTATGATTCGGCGGTGTGTAACTTGCCAAAATGGCCAGCAGCGCATTACGCTGCCTGTGACAGGCATCGGGATGCAAAAATAATAACAATGACGAAATGCATCAGACCATATTCATGTTAAATGAAGCATTCTGATTAAAGTGCAATGTGAGGGACTTTTTTATATTGATGAGTTTACATTTGAGCGTTCCGAAGAAATGAGTGTATGTTGTAGTTGAACTTACACATTCAATAGGCCAGATCTATTGTTACCGCCATATGGTATCCGTGAATCATGCATGTTGACGATGTGTTTTCGATTCGAGGATATTAGAGAATTTCCGGAATCCTGGCGAGCTATACATACGTATGCCACAGTTTTCCACCAAACTGAGTTAATATGACGCTTATATCGCCTACTTACTAAAGATTCATGTCTCGCTTTCGGAAGTAGGTCCTCAAATAAATGCGTGTTTTATATACTATGTCCGTGCTGTGTTTATAAGGAATCTGCCAATCGTGTCGATTAACTCGATTCTTTGAAGGTTGGATCATCAATCGTGACAAAACAATATTTCGGGTTAATTTTGAAGGCGGACATTATTAACACATTGTCTCTCGGGGCACTAAATATTCTCCGTTTGTGTTACAAACAGATATTCCCTTGATCTCTTGTAAAAACATGCTGTTGTTGAATTAACCGTTTTGGTTCAAATCTTAATCAAGTCCACTCATACATACAAATAGTACATGTATATCATATAAATAAAAAATCTGAAAATTTTAAATTAATATTTTTTAATCGTTGATCATTCATGTAATTTGTTAGGACATTTTAAAATAAATAAAAATACAAATTTATCTTGATTGTCTCGTAAGAAGTGGAAATGAAAAAACAACATTTTTCTGTGATTGTCCCGTAAGAGGAAGAAATATAATATTAATTTTCTTGCGATTGCCTTAAAGGAAGTGGAAGTAAAACATTCCTTGTGATTGCCTAATCATTTTGGCAAATGAGTGGATTATTAGAGCTTACCATGTGATGCCCGTGAGGGGGTGGGGTTCTGTCTCTCATCTGAATTCAGTGACAAAAATAAGCGAAAAGAGACTACATAAGACAAGTGTATTCAACCCTGTTCTCCAGACAGAGGAATCGTTTGCACTTGCCCGGCCTGCGTTATGTTAATATTAGTAAAATAAAAGGAAAACCTTGCCCCTCTGCGAAGGAGAGCGTTAACAATGGATGTGGCTATAAACGAGCCTGCATTGGCAGAAACCTTGGAATGAATAGTTTAGCAAACTAAAGGATGTTTCAGAAAGCAATAGTTAATTTTAACCTAATTTTGACTTGTTAATTAGCTATTTTCCTTTGAAGCGTTCATTAATGTCCAGTCATGTATTTCTGATGACAGCATAGCCAATATACAAAATTGAATAAACCAAGGCTTCCGCCAACAATTTTAGGAATTAAAAAGGGGTGCACAGAAATGATGAAGCAGCAGCTATAAAGCTATACAGGCAAATACAAACTATATATTCCTCTCCTATGAACAAAGCAAAAGCCTACTGTACAATATATAAAATACAGTCGTAAGCTACCAAATATACAAAGCATTGATACGAGAGAAGCTCACTAAAATGAAATTAAGCAAATTAAGTTTCACCTCTATATTAAAACAGTGTCTGGGAGATTTAATTTCAAAATGGGAGGTATAGCAGCAGCTCAGCTTCAACAGGAGAAAATTGCGATCAAGGCGTGTGTAATTAGATTGCTGTAATGTCAGTAAACAAAACGTATATGTTCCTCCTCACTTACGTCGGTGTACAGCTTTTTCTTATCCGTGCCATTTCAAACATTTTGTTATTAACACATGGCGTGTGTTTTGTTTGAAAACAACAATCATACGCTTATAAACTAATATTAATAAAACAACAACGAGTTTTAAAAAAGCCCAAATTGACTTTTTGAACGCAGAATAAGTAGAAGTGTAGTCAGAATTCAAATTAAGATGTCAAGGCTGTGTGTTAATTTTTTCAATGCTGCTAGCAGACAAGTAACACGGGACAACAAAACTGAATAGAAATACACAGAGATGATGAGTTGATCACTTACCGAGGATATCATCAGCAGTAGATGGTCGCAGCAGGGTGGACAAGCCATAGCTTTTGAACGCCTGACTTTTGAGCACGTTGACTCCTGATAATAAAATTGTCAGAGGTCTCAATAAATTCTGGTGAATCCGTCAGCCGAACGGTGGTGTGTTAAAAAGTGGTTCGTTCCTATAAGTAGGATAGCATCCACCGACAGAAATACAAGTGGTCACGGTTCATCTAACACTTTATCTTAAGTTTAGTCGAAGACTGGGATAGTAATACTTTGAAATTCTCCGATCGTTTAAGCCACATTAAGGCAATTACAGAGAAGGTAAATGTCATAAAATGTTAGAGGCAGAATGGAATAATTTGACGAAATTTGGCTTAAGGGAGGTCGCAGTGCAAAGCAAATATCCACCACCAGATCAATAATATAGCAGTATAGGTTAGTCGTCATAGTAACACGCGGCATTTATTTCCCGCACAATCGCGCCCAGTACACTTCTCGCGAGATTTTGATCACATTTTTCCGGTACTCATATTACATCCTTCACAGTCACAACTTTTATTCTTCAACACACCATTCTACAAGATACTCAAATTTCTCAAATCAACATTCACACATTTGCTATTCAATCGTCCTGTCGCTTACACCATATCAACTTCTTTTTACTACACGTCACCCTCTGTCGACTTCCTCTGCACCACGTCACGACCATGCACACTTTCTCGCACCTAACATACTATTGCATATTGAACTGATTGCTGGAGAACTCTGATAACGACAATATAACAGTTTTGCCAAAACTTTAATCGATATTAGATTCGGTAAATCTGAAACGATTCCAATATCGATTAAAATTTCTTCCAATAACCTGTAACAGATGTATATTATTATCAAATACAAACACAATAATAAGTTAATTTTTTAAATTTACATATCTTATAAAACTGCCATGCCCGACAAAAGGAACAGCCTATATCTGACCAAGACAAACTTTGTTGAAATGCAAACCAATTAATAAAAAATGGATTGAAGTTCAATGAAAAGCGAATCGCAATTGAGCAGATAATGTGCTGGTATTTTGGATTACATACAGTCTCCTTTGCTCCCTGGCTCATGGCAGTTTGTTTGAAGAGTAGCAATGCTCTCTTTACATCTTGTTTGTGCTATTGTCAATTATTGTTAGAATACACGGTCGTCGTATAAGTGAAATGCCCTTAAAACACCGATAAATCAATCAATCAATCGATCAATCGTTTGTTCTCTCATTGGAACTAAATAACTTATTTCATGACGAAATGTCTTAATCGATAATCGCTGATATTTGGAACCAGGCATTTGAATTATTGAACCTATTGTGTTTCCTAATTGTTCAATAATTTGATCGATAAACCCTTGAAGTCCGTTATACCATCATGTGAGTGAACAAGAGTTATGGGCTTGGACGCCATTCTAGATGACAGGTTTCTTGTTTCAATATCTTGATAAGCATAATGTATGTTGGTCCTAGGAAAAAAGTCAAAACTAACTGAATTTTAAAGAACACCACATTTGGAAAACTTACCAGCAAGTTGATTAGTAAAGTATTAAAAAAATAAATCTAATTTAATATGACATAGCTGAGGTATATAAGTTATTAAGAAACGCAACTTACTATTGATAGTGACCCCCAAACACAGCGTCCATTCTCGAGGTATTATTTTACTATCCTGGTCCAAATCACAGAAATTCACAAAATTTTTAGCACATGTACGCGGTTTTATTAATTTTTTCACCATTCTTTTTAACGATCGCACTTCTTTTTTTCTCAATTTGTTATCGGAATTTTTGTCCAGTTGTGAGAATTTCCAATCTGCGACTCTTTTCTCCGGCGTATCCAAAACAGAATCAGTCGTACTCTTAGGCTGACCTGAAATAAACAATATTTTGTCATAAATAAAAAGTCTCAAAATGTTTATATCTATTGTCACAAAACGAGCAAACGGAAATTGTGTAGATATTCTCAGAAAACTATGTGCTTCAATAAAAAAGATGCTGTGAATTTCTTCAGAAGTAGAGTCCTACAATTTGAACATGAGTTCAATTCATCCTATTTTGACAAGTAACGAGAGAAACGTTAATTGGTAACACAGCAAATGTCTTAAATGTACCAAATGATCGGGATATAGTTAAACAGAAAACTGTACATATGACTACAAGCCATCAAAAATCGAAGCTCAGTATGCTTCAACCAACTTGTAAAATACCGCCAAAAGATTTTATAACATCCCTTAACCAGACTGTATTTTCGTCATTTTTGGGATAACAAATTCTTAGTTTGGACAGATTCTATTTCAGAAAAGTGTGCAGGCTGAAACCCGCCCGGGAGTCGAACCCAATACCTTAGGAGCTAGGCACCCAATCGCCAGCAGTGAAGGCCGGCCACTTAGACCGCTCAGACTCGTCTACAACCATATATCTGAGGCTGACAAAGAGACTCGATCGTGTTAGTGGTTCGTCGAAGACGAATAAGTAGTACGATACGCTAACCACTGAACCAGTGGTCGAGGGCGTGAAATCTATGAAAAAACTTACTATCTGTTGGTTGTAGAGATGTATTGACTATTCTGTTGTACTCTTCGGTAAACACTGCTATAAGACGTGCATTGAACTCTGAACGGTCGGTGGGACTGCAACCTGGAAATAAGAGAGACAAGATTAATAATGAAATGTTATCTATATAACATATTTACTGTGTATACCCTGAAAACGGGACTAATTAAAGTCAATGAGTGGTTAAAAAAAGGATATATTCAGTATGGTTTGAATGTTCACTAAATGGATGTAATATAGTTAAGCAGTTCGCCTTTTCATTTGGATCTCTACTTTGTTATGCCGACTCCGGTGAGTCATATAGGCCTCATACTTCGTCAATCGGACTACTGCAATAGGGGGGTTGTGTAATTCTGTATAGGCCTCATTATAACGCCATAACTCATTGGTTGGTGTTTTACGCTGTGTGTAGGGTATTTCACTTATATGACAGGGGTTTTGTATGAGGGGTTTTGATACTGCTCTTCCTCAAGTAACTGTATAATACCTACGAAGAACATGATCAAAACTTTTTTTGTTGAAATATAAAAGAAGAGGCTGATATCTTTCGAAGAATGATGATGTCAACCATGGTATTTTGTTAAAATTCTGAATCAAATTTAAACTAAATCGTTGAATAATTTTAGAAAACGAATATGAATAGTATTTTCGCTATTTTTAGATAACAGTTTTTGTAGTTTGAACAAAATGGAGTTCGGGAAAGCCTTACTCTGAGGGTCATGACTACGATTCCCTGACGGGTTTTAGTCTGCAGAATGTTCTAAATCAGAATCTGTTC
>JARDVA010121629.1:0-11159 GCA_030265315.1 Mopalia swanii
AATTAATGTATTGTATTACACACAATAAGTTTTACTTATTTATAGAATATGGTTTTTGGGTGGTCTTCTCCTTTAAGAGAGAAAACATTTTCTTGCCTCCACAGGGATTCGACTTCGGACCAGCGCTCTGACTGACTAATTCCGCGGCGAAATTTAGTTAACAGATTAGTTGTGATATATGATACCTACCTGTTGGAACACTTGGAATAATAGAAAATGTCCCTTCGGCGCTCTGTCCTTCTGAATGAGTGACTATGCATGTGTAAGAGCTGACCTCGTCACGTTCTACTACACCTAGTGATAGCAGGGGAGAAGTGGAAGCCACGAAACCATCCCAGTCACGGGTCCATTTATAGCTGCAAAATCCCAAGCAGTTGGCTGTACAAGATATGTTAGCGACTGTGGAACCAATTAAGGCAAAGTATGTGGATGAAGGCTGGATGACAACTGCTGATACGTTGGGAGGAATATCTGAAGAAATGAAAAATAAATAAAAGTTTAGCATGCCAATGAACAGATATTGAATTATACAACATCTGTCAAATGCGTAAAAAGACCTAATAAGAAAAAAATCATCGATGATTCGATACTCGAGGAGGGAAATAGCTACATATAATAAATCTCATTGCTATGGCGAATTGCGTTAGATGCTATCGCACTATCTCCATCAAGCCTTCCCGATTCTACCCTTCCTTCCAATCTCTGTAAACGTCTAAAATTTAGTTCCGACACAACACGACATGTCACGTCGTCAGCTTTTCGACCAATGGTGTTGTCTCAAATTATCCATACTGGCGAAGCAATATCTGAACCAAATTACTGAACAGCAGAACACATTCCACCGAAGTATAGAGTCCAGCACGAAACTGAGGTCATTTAACTTTACACATTGGATCCCTACCTACATTGTAAAAACTATAAAGAATGACATACGCGTTTAAAAGTTGTAAGTTTAAAGTCTGTAAATGTGAATATCAGGATGTTTGTAAAACTTTAAGACTTTGAAAGATTCTGGAGCGAGTGAAAGGACCGGATGATTTGATAGTGATTGTATCCCGTCTTCAAAAAAACTATACGCACGAACTCTCGGCGAGAAATGACATTGGCACAGCAGTTGTATATCATGCCTATTTTTTAAAATTCTGATTGTTCGATCATTAATTTTGTCAATGGCGTTGCATGCTTTCTGTTGATGCTGTGTAACACGCGTAGAGTTGTACACTGCAGGATGGGACAAGCCATTTGTGTTGCTTCTCTGCAAAGTTGTCTGCCTTTAACGCTGCACAGAAAAATACACAGAGAATGCTCCAGTTTCACAAAGGATGTGTGAGAGTCAATCTCGCTAATGGTTAGGCTCAAAACGTATCTAGACACTGGCACCGTGAGATCACGTATATATACAGCTGATATAGGGCATGAAGAAGTAAGAAATATTTTGCGTAATTCACTATACCCAGAGTACCGCATGCTGTCTCTTTTTTAGTTCTAGCATAAACAGAAAGTTTAAACAGATGCTAAATATCCCTTCCAGTCATATAGTTGCACCCTACGGCAAAACAGAATACGGCTCTGGAATATCGCCATTCAAAACATAGCGACAGATCTCGTGCGAAGCGCCCGGAAGCCAAGAAGAGGTGAACGAGATTTACACGCCAAATAACAAAGAGTATTGCTCAATTGAGGAAGGTACATCACGTGCACTAATGTGGACATGGTGTCAACGTTGTGGTAGCCAGCGGCTCGTTTCATCCAGCGATCTTAGCTTACATTGAGCGTAACTGCCATGGCAACACTATGTCTTCAATACTGGTCGTCATGGTAATTACCTTTTACGTAAGCTACGATCTTTTTGTGAAACGTGCCCAAGGTCTGCTCAGGGGAACAGTCTTTGGCGCAGGATGTAACTTATGCTGTTTAAATAAACTTGCTTACCTGACATGACGATGGAAAAAGGTTCTTCCGCAAATTGATTGTTTAAATTGGTAACGATACACGTATAGGACCCAAAGTCTTCGGGTTTCACAACTCCGATGGGCAGAAGAATAGAGTTTGAAACCACAGAGTTGTCCGAAAAGCGGATCCACTGGTATTTGCAGAAACCATTACATTTAGCGGTACATGTCGCTCCATTCAGTTTGGTTCCCACTATAGCTTTGTAAGGCGACGCAGGCGTAACGTAGATCTCCGTAAGACTTGGTGGATCTTTAAGAAAAGTGAAAAATTCTCAACTGCGTATGCAAGTATACTGTTTCTGTAAAGATTTTCCGGCGTTTCAAATTTACCATATTCACTATACATAAACGGAAATAGACTACGGTTGTATTTAAAAACGCGCCCGGTATTAAGTATAACACATTAAGTTATTTGGAGATTGGGAAATAGTTTGAATCAACTGATACTTTGTTAAAACCAGGAGCTATCTTTAGAAAAACGTTTATCTTAGACAAAATAGGAAGGGAAGAGTACTATACTAGCTGAATAATAAATTGGTATTCAGTAATCCAATGTGTTTTGATATTGGGATTTATAAAAATATATATTGTTTTTCTTCTGTAAAAGGAAATGGCTCATCCTACCAATGTTATCGCAACAGTATTTTGAACATCGTCAAACTTACCAGGAGGATTGTCTGGAATGATGGAAAACTTGGCATAAGCTACTTGACCGTTGGAATCCAGTATTGAGCAGGTGTATGAACCCCTGTGTTCTGCTTTAACAGTCCCAATGGACAGAATAGGAGTGGTGGAAAATAGCGCCCCGTCCCAGTCACGAGTCCACCTGTATTTGCAGGTACCCGAGCACTTCGCTGAACACGTCACGTCGTTCTGTCTGGCCCCAACGAAAGCGAAGTACATGGCTGCTGGTTTGACCTCAAGATCTGTTATGCTGGATGGATTTTCTGAAGAAACAAATAGTTTTTTTTAATTGATGGCGGAAAGTTCACCATTGTCTGCGTTAGCCAGGTTTGATGTGATCAACTTAAATTAGTGTTTTCTTCCCGTAATTAGTATAATTTTTGTTGTTGTCGTTGGTTCCTGACAACAATATTCTTGAATTGTTTAGGGGAATCTATCTGATGATTTTGCCCCAAAATGTCTTTTTGGTTGTCGATAAATTACAGCTACGTCATGCAAACTCATAATACAAAGGAAATTAAACTCCGACGTAAAAACAAGTTAAAATGCACCGTTATTTATGTTTGCAATGTTCTTACCAGGTGCCATAGCTGGTATTATAGACAAAGTCCCGTTTGCTGAATATCCGTCTGTGTCAGTGACCACACATGTGAAATTTGTCCTATCCTCTGGCCCCACTTCTCCAAGGGAGATAACCGGAGATGTCGATATACTAACACCATCCCATTGACGACGCCATGTGTATTTACAATAACCCATACACTGAGCTGTACATATGATGTCCGGCATTGTGCTACCTATCATTCCAAAGTACAGGTTCTCGGGATGAATCACCACATTGAAAACTTCTGGTGCACTCTCTAATACAAATGGAAGCAGAAAATATATATTTAAAAAAAAACCGAGACTAGATACGTTTATATTACCTACAGGAACAACCGGTTAGCTTAACATTATGCTTTGTTAATGCTATTTCCGTGGACTAAACTGTTTGATACAACTCGTGCACCACGGATAACACATGACTTAACATATAAATGCACGCGAGAAGGACGTCATTAAGGGGTCCTAAACATTTGGGGTTAAATAGAAAGTTAGATTAGAGCTATTGGCACCAGGTGGAGTGCTGAGTTTCCATGCTTTTCTACTGGACTCTGAGAGAAGATTAGTTTCCAGGACAGCAAAACATTTCCTTGAAGTAAATCAGTCATTATAGAATTGAACAACCTTGCTGTGATTTGTTATGTAAAAAAAACAACAGTATGGACGTATGCATTATTAAATAATTTACAGTTGCAGAAGCCCGGAGTGATTTGCTTATCAACAGTAAAACAATCTTGGACCTACTCAAGAAATTTACAGTTGTAGATCCTCGGTGCGATTTGTGACCATGATATTTTAACTCCCCTTGGTGGTAAAAATTGGTATGAGTGGATTCACCCGATTCCAGACCGGAAGCTGGCTTATGGGTGTATGAACCTTGCTCGTGTCCAATAGCCCAGATGACATGAATAGGTGAATCAGTGATAGATGTGTCAGTTGATTCACTCGCTGAAATGATAGAATTAGGTGTATTTGAAATTAATACATTTGACCATTTATTGTATGTTAAATCCCTTCTAATCGTAGAGAACACAAGAGTTATTTACCCATTATTTGGTTGATCTATTTGAAAATTTAACTGTTTTGCTATGTGACAGACAGACAGGCGATAGGACGGACAGACGGACATTTAAATCTTAACTTTCATCTAGCTCAACCGACATGGGACTAATTTGATATGATTCTTAATGCAAAAGCTTGCCTATCAATTTGCGTCGAAATACAGCGTAAGTAGATCCGTTATATTGGAAGGCAGTGGCTCCCGTCAAGCTGTCCTCATAGCCGTAAAATGAGTCCGGTTGGGGAGTGGAGCGACCTCGTGAGTAGAAATCTCCGACACGACCAGTCTGTCCTCTGGCGGAAGCGATCACCATATCTGTGCAGTCCATCGGATGCAGACCTGTCAATATTGTTAGGATAGTTTATCAAAATATTTAAACCTGTATAAAACTAGTTTGGTTGATACTAGTAGTTTAAAGTGCGTTCCCATGGTATTTCACTTCTATGCATGACTACGGTGTACTCCTTGAATAACACTGGACATTTTTAAATAAGCAAATCAGTAATTCTAGGTACTAATTATCTTCCATCTTATAGTGTTGAGTTTAATATTACCCGATCGTGTCCCGAGGCTCAATTCGTCCTCTGCTGACCCTTTCAGTACTTTTTCCGCATCCGGTATAGAATTGTCAGACTCTGTATCGCTTTTATGATGGACCGAACGCTGTGCTGGGAAGTTTTGGCATTGAGAAATAGCATCTGTTAAAAAACATAACTATTATCCCGTGATCAAAGAATGGCACATTTAATACATCAGATGGCGTATTCCCCAAACATAACACAAGAGTCTAAAACGTAAACGTACTAACGTTCTCTTCCAAATTTATGAATTGTGATTAACAAACTTGACGTAAGAAAAGGGTATAAATATCTGGCCATGTACTTTTGACAGACGATTAAGATAATGTAAATTATTTATCATAATATCCGATTCGCCACGAACAACGCATGGTGCTCAACTTTAAACCAAAGTCGCAAAATTTCGGAACTTCTTCCGTGTTACAACCGATAACAAGCAATGTTGTGTTCTAATATTCAATCTGGTTTTGAGATACGTTTTCGAGCAATAAAAAAAGATAAATAAACACATACCCTCAGATCGGAACCCAATTCCTACCCAGTTGGTGGTCGCAGCGATCAGAGCTATCTCTATTTCTCCAGTCTCCTGAACAAACACAAATGAGGAGTACAATTAAAACTTTTTTTCTTCTTGTCTGATTGAGATTGGGACTAGAACAAGCATAAAAAGTGAAGTGTGTTGATAATGTTGGAAACTTAATCTTCCTCCAGGGCTAATAAAATACATCATTGCCACTCTTCAAGATGCCGGTAGCCAGAGGGCTGAACGAGTACAGGCAACCTGAGTTGATGTATTGTGTACGATGTGCGCAGCAGGTTCTCAAAGTTATCTGAATTGCGCCAATCGGATTTTAGCCCATTTAGCCTTAGTAATTCTAGGTGGCAAATTTGGTTTGTCTTTCCATTCTTGAATTATGGGAAAATGGTCTGCAGTCAAGTTGTTAAAATCACGATCGGTTCTATGCGCAGGCTCGTGTATAATTTTATTTTTTATTGTCAATTTTTATATACAATCGACTGTTTCTGTACAGAATACAACAGATCGATTGTGTTCTTATTCAAGATTTTCAATGCAACGTTTTTTTTGTAGGACATCTGAAATCGTTCATTCTTGTATTACTGAATTACTGTAAGTAATCGCCGTCGACATAAGGATCAAAACAATTGTCAACGTTAGTCACAGGGCGTGAAACATGTTACAATAACACAGTTTGCAAATCTATATTGTAAGAAACCCCGTTCAGGTAGGCTCAGGTAGTTCAAATAGCAAGAGTACACAGGGATCTTTCATTACACAATTACCTGGTCAAATTTGGGATTCGAAGCCATAGAAAACGCAAGTAGTCTTATTCTTTTGATCGATTGATTGGGGTTTAACACTGTAGGCCTACTTATATATGACAGCGCTTCGAACAAGGTGCTAGAACTTGTCAAGATTAAGATAAACATGAATACATCAAACTGTTTTCAACTACAAACAAGAAAATGATTGAATAAATGTGTCAAGCTTAATTGACAATACAATTACAGCCTGAGATAAATTCAATCGCGACGTATTAAAATGAGAACAAGTTTAGCATGCATGAGTGCACACTGGAGCAGCTTAATTAACCAAATAATGAATACGTGTAATACCTATTATGTAATTTTGTGATAAAATACCAGGTACATCACTGGTAATATAATATACACAAATACATACCTCTAGGATTGTATGATACATGGTCACGGCACTGCCTAACGGGGTCTTTGTATACGAGGAAAATTTCAAGTCCGTCAGTCTTACTGAAGACACTAATGAATTTAAAACAAACAGTTATTTCGTGTGGTATTTACGGCAACGAGATGATCTTTAAATTTGGCAGAAGCTTCAAAAGTTTAATCACATCATTGAATTCTTAATACCAGGTTTATTTCCCTGCTAATAATTTAATATCTGACCAACACCTGAACTATTTTAGTGTTTACAATTTATTGTATCAAGCACCACCTTGAGCTTGATACAAAAAGTCGAAAGGTTACAAGCATCACCAGAATAGTGCTGTTTATTAAAGCCACACAACTTTGGATAAATTTCCTGTGTCCTGTGATTGTCCTGCCAGATGCATATAGGGGGATTATAGACGGCTAGAGACGGCTAGAGCGGTATATGAGTAAAATAACCTTAGGTGTGGCGTAAAAACCCAATCAAACAAACAAACCAAATTTTGCAACAAGTATTCGGAGTTTGTTGAGTAGTTGCTCTTGATTCTTCAAACAAACGTGATACAACCTGACTAACAGCCTAGAGCTTTAATAGCTGTTAACATTTTATTACGTACAAGATAACATGAAAGAAACTGTTTTGACAACAGCACAACACACAGTTTACAATTTGTATTAAATGAAACAATGCCAACAGGACGAGGCAATGATTAACATTAGGACTACAACTAGTCAACACAGGTCCTGTGTTCAATCCCTACAGTGATGATTTAAATTATTTCCAGAGAACGTACAGGACTGAAATAAATTCTTGCTGAAAATATAGGGGTAGAGATGCGAAGGTTCCAGAAAGGGAATCTCGCCATCATTGAGAAGTCAGGATATTGTTTAAAGATCCAAAATGAAACGTTTGATATGTTGACACTAGTATGTGTCGTTTTCGGTTCGGTTTGTTTCCCTCCGTGCTGCTGAGTGCTATTAGTTGGAGTTAAAATAACTAAACGGAAACAAAGACCAACAAAAAATAATATAAAAACCCCCAAAACAACAACAACAAAATTGTGTCCGTGTGTTCTCGCCACAGCGTAGCTAAAATACTGCTGAATATGGCGTAAAGCAATAATCAATCAATGAATCAATCATGTCATAATAGAAAAGTCCACTTTCTTTAGACTAAAATAGACTTTACAGGTTTTAAAGAATGGGTGTATTACCTCTCATGGATGTGTTGACCTATTCAATCATACTCAGTGTATTCGTGAGATCGGTTCTGTAGACTGCGGGAACTCCTATTCAACACCCTTATTGCGATCTTACCTTTTTCACATCTGCTGCCATAGAAACCTTGAATACAATAACAGTAGCGCTGTACAACAGGGCTGTATTGGACGAGATGACACACTCCACCATTATGACAATCACTGTTGTCACGACAATCACCTGTTTAAAGGAAACGCAACGACAGAAAATTTTGGCAAGGGAGATAACTTTATCTTTGAAAGAGTGTCCTCTGTCGTCACAACATTCCTGATATTGACATTTTAATGACGTAGCACACATGTATCTATTATGACGTATCTTAAAACGGTACGATTGTAAAAAAAAAAAGAGAGAGAGTGCCGAGAACAGCCTGCATCACGTCCTTTTCACATTCCGAATCTCCCGTTTGTTCGGGGTCCTATCAAATGGGCGAATGGATGTAAAGCTGAGCAGATCAATTGCCTCTTTGATTGTTATATATATATATCGTTCGACACGAAAGATGATGAATTAGCTACTTGTTTTTATTAGTCAATGTGTTTTTGCTCAGTGAATATTGAATGTTGTTTTAACTGTTTCGTCATTATGTTTAGGTGTCTAATGGCTTCAAGGTTTGGGAGACGCACCGTAGATTTCGTCGTCATCACTATCACAGTCGCCATCCGTGCGGGAACACGCATCTGGCTTCTGTTCGACTGAAATAAATTTAAAAAAGAAAAGTGATTCTTGTGATTATTACACCTTATTATGAACAGGTACGTTTTTGGCACATTTGCAGACTGAGACACGTCGGGGAATGGAACCCATGACACTAAAAGCAAGGTACTAAATCGCAAGCAGTAAATGCCACCTAGTTCACTGAGCTAACCGACCTTCTAATATGTGCCCGAGGGATTTAGCTTAGCGATTTAGGTGAGCGATATCTACTGCTGGGGAGTTGGTGTATGTTTATTTCCTGACGCTTCTCAGTCTTTACAAAGGGAGCACCGAAAACAAGTACCAAAAAAGGCTTTTATAACCACCCTAATCTATACTAATACCTTAAAGTTCGACTTATAATATCAATCAACTAAAATTGACTGAAGATATTCATTGATATTTTTCCTTCTAAGCCTATATGGAGAAAATTAAAGCAAATTATGTGGAAGGCATTTATAAATTAAGTCCATAATATTTTTTTAACAAATAAGAAAGATACTGCTTAACATGAGACAGCGGTATGTCAGCGCGGCCCACAGTCTGTCATACCGCAGGAAGACATGGCAATGGTGCTACCAGTTGATTTTATTACATTGTGCGTCTTTGAATTAATGAAACAAGAAATAATGCTTTAAATACCTGATAGAACCTCAATATCTGCACATGAACGATACACGTAGTCATCTCCCCATTCCAGGGCTTGTCTTTGGAGGCGTAAAGTACAACTTACACAGGTGAAATCCGATGGAATATGGAAGCTCCAAACTTGCCGACTGAAAATGAGTTTAATTAATTTAATCTATCCTCCACATTAAATGCCTCTTGGTATAAATTCTTTTTTTTATAATAAATTGGCCGTAGTTCACCAACAAACGACAAGTGTATTATATTATTTATCTGAACCGACCATCTTATCTGCCAGGCATATATTTTTACCCAATAAAGTAGCCTACTAGGACCACGAGACTAGAACTAGAACGTTTTGGAAACGTTTATATACACTTTGGAGCGTTCTATTACTTTATGTAAGGAGTAAATCCATTTTATACACTTATTATAAACTAAGTGCTTTTTATTATTATTACCTATTGATTATCCTATGTTTATCGATCACCAATACAAATGACTTATGTACAACATACAAGCATAGAAACATTCATCCCTGAGGCACAGCGGAAACATTCAGAATATACCCACAACACTTATTGGACCCCTTGTTATACGAAAGCGTGTATTAGACAATATGGATACAGTACTTTATTATTTCGTTCAAGTTGTTGGAGCAAAAATGTATCATCCAAAAAATTACGCTGTCAACGAACCAGCGAGCGAATGAGTAAATAAACAAACCAAACAATCAACAAACAAACGATACATCGAAGAAACGAACCAATCAACCAACCAACCCTTCAACGAACAAACGAAGGAACACACAATAAATATATACAACTATATAATGAAAGCATACTCCTATTATTATTTTTATACTTACGTAGCATCACCATCAAGCCACTTGTTATGTGTTATATCCAGTAGAGTCTCATTGTTATGTGTGTTTAGAACGTCCAATTGAATACCGCCCTGGAACAAAAAATATATTAAAGGACTCCTGACAGTGTTGAAAGATTTCCGGGTCCTTTAAAAAGTTAATATTAAAAGTATTTTCGTTATTTTGGGGATAACGCTTTATTAGTTTGAACAGATTCTTGTTCAGAAAATTTTGCTGGTTGAAAACCGCCCGAGAATTGAACCCACGGCTCTAAGAGTCACCGAATCGCTTCAACTGACTAATATTCTATTTAAAGAAGGGTGGGTGGCGGAGTTCGTTCGTTTCGCGCAGTCTGAATGTCAGAATCTACTGACGCTTTATGGGTAAAATAGCTTTAGATTGACCATGATTCCACATCCATTTAATGTTCTTCTACGTTTGTCTAATTCTCGCTAGAGGGCGACAATTTTTTAAAAGTCAGCGCTGGCAGTTGAGACTGCATGGGTAATGGCTGCATGGTTTCATACTTCTTCTAGACAGACTTCTGATAAAAGTTTCAGTCAGCTATGTATCAAGGGGCTGCTTCTTTAATTCAAAGCGAGGAAAACAAATCCCGCGTGTAATGCTTATGTTAATCTTTGTTAGCCAATCCTATCGATGCCCGTTATTTATTCAGCGGAAATGTAGACAGATAGGAGTAATCGGGGTTTGAAAACTTGTTTCTTTAGATCGACGGGCGCCGCCGAGTTTGACCCAAACTGTACACCTGTGCGCATCTTCTATATTCGCCGTAAGGTAAAACATCAAACGTGGAGTCAGAAATAGCAGGAATCCGTCAAGAATTTATAATTTTTTCTTTCAAATCTGATTGAAGCCCTTCTTGCAGAGGACTTTGTCGCTAAAATATTGCGAAGACTTTATAGAAATATTCTTGTCAAACATTAGAAAGGGAGATAATTACGTCTCACACATGATTAAAACCTGGAAGTCATGACCAGACCGCGTGAATTTTTTACTTTGTTTTTGTCTGGTGCAGTTGGTGGAATCAGATCAATATCGATGGCCTAGTTCGAGAGGGATTTCCCTTGACAACTAGGCTGACTTACGTCACTCGGCTTTTTCCGCCGCCA